>PVIJ01003860.1:0-65768 GCA_004024925.1 Scalopus aquaticus | reverse complement strand
GATTCAAAGTTTGTAAGATGGGGTGGCTAAGCAAAGTTTCAAAGAGCACCACCACAGTCCAAATGGCTAATCTGCTTTCTTTTGTTCACCAATGGAGTTTAATCAGTGTTTCCCTGAAACCTTCTGCCAAGGTCTGGCAGTAAGCATATTCATCTCTAAATGTAGGGTAAATGAACTATAGGAATGATTTAGCAGAAAAGAACATCTGCCCCCTTTTATGCATGAATATAACAACTGCATATTGCAACCTCAATAACTCACCAGTTCTTTTACCAGAGGAAATTTAAAGCTATTTTTTAAATACTGACTGACACATTCTCTGAGAATCCTAAAGAATATCTTCTTATATAGACTGCCTGTGAAGGAAATGAGGCTCTATTATCAGCTTTTCTAAATTTGAACAATTTTCCTAAATATTACTATGGAAAACATCATCTACAAAAAACTGCAAAGAATTGAACTTAACAGTCATCTTCCAAATGATATAGTCTAACACATATCAGTGAGAAAGATGCAAGTTAGATATTATGCAAAACAGGAGAAAGAGCCCTGGAGTATAATTATGAATGAAGCCTTTGTTCATATAAACAGAAGGCATTCTTTGGGGATGTATAAAAAGGTGTTTATCTGCAAAATTTTATTTTCCTTTCAGTGCTTTAGTTTTCTATGAAGTTATCCAATCTAAAACAACCTTTTAGCTTACAATCTAAAAGAACTTTCAGTTTAGTCTTTACAATTATAATTGCAAATTCTTTCATAAACAAATTATCACAAAATAAAAATAACATATTTCTATTTAGCATTTTTTATTTGTAATTTTATTTTTAGGGCACACATACATAAATACAGTAGCATCTATCTTTTATCAAATAGAGTAAATGATAAGAAAAAAATATTGAATCTTGGATATGCCATCAAATATTCAAATATGCATTAGACATACATAATTAATATTTACCTAGTTAATAAAATTTAGAACCATGTAAATATTAAATTATTTATAAGAGATTAAAGCCTATATTTTGAAATATTTATAATGGCAAGACATAATCACTGAATTTCACTAGGGAATAAATAAGGATTACACTAATGATAATAATCAGCACTTATCAGTGCTAATCATTGAACTAGAATAAGAGCACACATTTTAAAGAACATAAGTAAGTTGTCTAAGGCCATATAACTGTTAAGTAGCAAACTCAGAATTTTTAAAATGTTGTTAACACCAAAAAAAAAAAGATGTTCTGAATATTATTTTTCTTTTCTGCCTTTCACTATTGGTTGACTAGGACTATATAAAATTTCTTCTTACAATGCAAGGATACACAAATGAGGAGTTTCTCAAAGTTTTGACTTTATAACCCTGTGTGAAACACATAGTGAAGCATAATACATCTTTAAAAGACGGTAGGGTCTCATCCTATGAACTCCACTGACTTCAATATTCTATCAAGCACTTCTATCTATTTATTTAATATGCACTTGCATTGTACTTCCTCTGCAACAGGTACTTTTCTCAGAGTCATAAATATACAAGATATCTAATTCATAGTAGACCTGAAGTAGATAGAAGACAAGGAATCTGAACCATGAAAATGTTAAATATCTTGTTTTAGGTCAATTCAATAGCTAGTGAGCACGAAGCCAGGATTCATTGGGGGCGGGCGGGGTGCTGATGCCTGAACAAGTTCTCACATTAACTGATCACATTTGCAGTCTCCAGCTGGTTTCTAGACCTGCTGGGTCTCAAGACACATCTACATGGAACCAATTTTATATAAATTAATGAGCACTATAGTAATAAATGCTCATCTTGAGTTTGCCATCTTAGTACTAAAGGCTGATCTTCTAGCTTTTTACCTGCAGTTAGAACAATCTTCCATCAGATGGTGTTTTTTTGTGGCCTATAAACTAAATGATGAGAGTCTCTTCAGATATTATTCATTGAGAGGCTCACATACTTTACAATTTTTTTTTAAAATAAATTACGTATTAAAGCTTGATTATATTAAAGCACCTAAGTAAAGTGAACTAGCTGAAATCTCAAATCCAAATTTTATGTTTGGTAAGATCTTTTAAACTCAATTTTTTTCCTTTTAAAAAATAAAATGAAATTTTCAAAACTTCGACCAGTTTACTTCTTCACACAGATTAGAATAAAAAAAATAGAACCCTTGATTATCACTTGGAAAGAAAACCAGTAAATGGCTGGATGGATCATTTCTAACCTCTGTGAGTTACATTTTCTTTTACAATTATAGCAGCTGCAGTAGCAGCAAAAGCAAACATTTCTAAAGCATTTACAATATCGTAATATCGTTCTGATGGGTTTTAGCTCATTAAATCTTCTCAATAATTCTAGACACAGTTACTGTTATTATCCTCCATTTTAAGGGTAAGAAAACTGAGGCACATATTCTCAACAAACACATACTTTGCTGTTGGTATTACAAGTGCTAATAACTGAAATAGGTGGAATTTGTCCGTGGGTATTCTGGCTCAAGAAATCTTATTTTCTCATCACAAGGCTGTCCTGTCTCTCTTGTGTTAAGTCAGGGTGTGCAAACACTTCAATATGAATTCTTGGGGCCTGCATAGTTATTTCTCACTGTAGAATGCCAAGAGGAGAAGAATGCCAATAAGTGATCACCAAGTTTCTCTCTAACTTTCCTTGACTTGTCCAACTATTCACTTATTCACACATCCAACATTCAAAAAATATTTTTTAGGCATATAGCCTGTGACAGGAAAAAGTAGAAGTTACGGAACAGTTACATGCTCAGAGAATTTCTCCAGGTTTCATCAATTAAAAAAAAAAATCAAAAGTTGATGGTATCTTCTGGTAAGAAAGGAGAACAAACTGCATACATTTTGTTCGAGAAACATGTTGCTAATAACCTCACAAAATTTAAGTCTCTTAATTCAATGCAATTATTGACAAGTTTCATGGATATTTGTGTATAGTTTCAAAAGACACATTGCTTTGCGTAAATAACATAAACACAATTTATTATTCACTTGACCTTTCAATGTTGACATTACACTTTCTTTATACACTTTTAAATATAGGGGTGAAATTATTTCAAATTTTTGGAATATATTGAAAATATTATTTTTATTGTTAACTTTCAAATCACACAATTTCACATAAAAGTCAAACCCAAAACACATTAAATATTAAGAGATATTTTTACCATGACTATATCAATTCTTTACCTTTTGAAATCTGTGTGAAACATTATAGTGTTGTTGTGCATAACTATACAATTTTATATATGTTGACGGTGCTCAACACCTTGAAATAATTAGCAATATCAGAAGCAGAAATACTAACCACCATAGCTATTTGGCATGAATTTTAAATGATTTGATAAATCTGAAATTGATTAAACTGCAAAGAAACTGTAAAAGTTATGGAGAAGCATGGGCCACCACCCTTCTCCTCATCTTTCCTTCACTTGTACAATGGCTAAAAGCTTCTGTGACACCATCTTTGCAGCATGCGAACCACACCAAGCTCCCTCCAAAAGCATGCATTAAAGTCTAAGCCACCTCTCCTCACACTTCATTCTTCTTGTTTGTTCATGAGTAAAGAAGAGATGGTCTACAAAAATGCTACACTATATCTTCCCTCAAGTTCTGGGTCTTGTGTGGGACTCTATAAAAGCAGAGTTGAGTCTAAAAATATAAGCTAGCATCTAGAGTGAACAGGCAGGAACCACTGGATGTTCAGCAACCATAGGGATGCCTGTAAGTATTGAAGATCCAAGAATAGGTGAAGTCAGTTCACCAAAGTGACCACTAGCTCTAGATCCTATTGGACTTCAGAATTTGATATGAAGTATCCTCACAGTAATAATATCATGTTTATAATTATCAATCAAGGAGCCACCAAAGGTTTATAAGCAGCTTGAGGGTACAAATTTTTTTTCATGTGTCTAGCCCTTATATTCATCATGTTATAAGCAACAGACTTCAATTCTCAAATGTTAATTGTTAAAACACTCCATATAATAGGAATATAACTGCACCCATTCAAAATGTATATTTTTATGTTTAATTAAAAAGATGTCTCTGAATATTTCTCTGTTTTAGATTTAGTAAAAGCTTCTTAGAGAAGCAGTCACTGACTTTTAACTCAAAATTTGTTAGAGATGTCCCATCCCGATAAAAGTTTATTTTGTCAATTTTTTTTAGAAAAATGGCACAAGCTATTATCATTTGGCAGACAGAGGCTCAATTATCGGGAAAGAAATTGAAAATGACTGCCACTGTGGGGAAATCATGGATTTCAATAATAGATACTCGTAGATTTTAATCCCACCTCTACATAATGTTAGTTATATGACCAATCAATAATTTTACGCATTTGTTTCTACAGTATATTTGTGAAAATAGCACCTGTTTTACAAAATTATTAAAAACAGGTTGGTATTTAATAGGTGCTCAGTAAAGGTTAGTACTCCTTGACTCCAAAATTGCTATTTGAAATCTGCTAGTGACATCTAGTGGTGACTCCTGCAAACCTCAAAAAGGGCATCCTGATTACAAAAGAGCCTCCTGAAATGTCATGTATTCTTTTGATCAGGAAATGTTTAATAAATATAAAGATCCTTAAATCAAATTATGGTGATTTTGGAGATAGAAGGACATGATGCTTACACTAGAGAAGCTCTGGATTGAGAAGACAATTTTACAATTACTATGAAGAATGTAATTATTTTCTACCATAGCTAAAAAAAAAAAAAAGCTAATATGCTGCAGAATGGGTAAATTACTGTATTGAAGGAGATACATTTGTACTGGGTCTTAAAGAATGAATAAAATCTCATCATTATAGTTTAGCTGAAAAATATATGGAGAAATTTGGAGATTTCTAAAATGATTAGTAAATGTCTATTTTCTAAAACCTTGATTGATGTTCTAAGTAGGCTAGCCTTTATTTTTCTGTGAGCAGAGATATTAATTTTCTTCAACAAGTAAGTCTAATAATTATATTCAAGCTAAGGTATATAGGATAGATTGGAAACAGGAGAGAAAAGCCAGAAAATTGGTGAAAAGCTATTATAATAACTCCATGAGAGGTGCTAAACATCCAAATTTATTGAGTAGAAATGGGTTAGACAGGTAGAAGTATAAATGAGAGAAATATCTGAAATAAAGTGGAGACTTTGAAGGTGTGGAGCATATGGGAGAAGGAAATGAGGTTGTTCTGTGCTCTGAAATGAATAGCTATTAAGTAGTAATTTCATTAAATATAATAAAAAACAGAAGAAGAAATTGATTTATGGTTAGTTAAGGGAAGAGCAAGGTAATGATGATCATTAATTCATTTCCTTTGTACATATATTTAAACACAGAGTAGAAAAGTCCAATAAGTGAATAGACTCATAGGTCTGCAAAGAGAACTAGATTGTAGAGATTATAGCCTCACAGACATGAGAGTAGATAAGATTACAATAAAAATTGTGAAAAGAGAAAGAGCTAAGAGATAAGCTCATGATCTTAGGGAATTTCATTATTTAATGAGTAGCTCCCAAATAAGACCTGGATTCACCCTAAATTTGTCCATAACAATCCCCTATTACATTGTAGACACATACCTAGATCACAAAATGGCTTTGGAGGTAGTTTAGTGGTATGAATTTCCCGGCTATAATAGAGCATAACTTTTAAAGTACATTTAAGCTGAACTTAAGGTTTAAAAGCAAATCTATAACATGCTTTCCCCAGTTTCATAAAATAAGTTGTATTTGAATTTCTTCTCACAACTGCATACTGGTTTATGCTTTGAGTGTAGTTTTTCCTAGCTCAGATGGGATATTTTATTTGACTGCATATAAAAGGCACAATTTTTCTACTTATGCCATTAAATTTACTCATCTTGTTTTCTTTTCATTTCTTGGTTTTATTATCTTCTTTTTTGCTCTCTCTTTTTACTCTTTTCCTCTTTTCTGATACATGTATTTCTTGCTTCAGTGATTTTTCTGGGAAAAATTCCCAGTTTGTTTAATGTTTTATTATTGTAGACTACCACTGAATTTAGTATATTAACTCTACACTTTCAGTGTTTTTAGAAAGAGAAGAATTATTCATGCTATTTTCTCAGTTAAATACCTACAAATTTATGACTATATGTATTTATATTCTCTTTCATATTTAAATTTAAAATTTGTCCCTTATTCTCTATCTCATAATAGTAAAAAGTTATAAAAACATCTATTCTGAGATTAATTTTATTGTTAATTAACAATAAATTTTACAGCAATAAATTAACAATTAATTTCATTGTTCCATAATTAATATTTTTGATATGTTAATGTTCAGTTTCTTGGTCCTCATGTCTCTTCATATGCTAATTTGAAATATCTTAATTGTCACAGGTTAATTTAAATGCCATCTAACTATGTCATTTCAAAATCTGTGTACTGAATTTACATGCATTGTTTAACTTTCGGCTATCAGTTCATCCTTTCTGCATCTGAATTAGTTTTTTTTGTTCAAAAGAGAATTTCAGTTTAGGGTCACTAGATGAACAAGATGAGTACCTGCATAATTAAATCTTGATGAGGAGTAATGGGATAACTTAACCAGCCAAATAGGCTCCATAGTCCAAGAGCATACACACACTTTAAAAGGAACCTGAATTATTAGCTTTAAATTATTAAACTTGGCAATTTTTTCTACACTCTAAAACTATTTCCTACACATGAAATTGTAAAATATATATTTTTATCACCATGTCAAAATTTTATATCTCAAATTCATATAAAATGAAGATCAACCATTATCAGTGTCTGTTTCTTTAAGTAGGATATACTTGGGATATATGACGATAAATACAGATATACATTGACTTCACTTAACATTTAAATAAATCAAACTAAGCACATCAATTAAGCAAAAGGAATAAATAATTTATCTACATAGAAGGGACAAGCATAAATTTTCTAAACCCAAAACCTGTATGGAAGTTTTTCAAAATATTAAAAATGGACCTGGGCCTCCCTGGTGCCACAGGGGTTAAAGTCTCAGCGCAATTAAGCTATTGCCAGCCACTGTGGCATAAGTTCGATCCCCAGCCAGGGAGCTGACACACACGGTGCAGCAGACCTCTCCTGCCTCACCCGCTGCTCTTCCTCAGCAGTGTATTTCAGTCAACCCGCCTGTTCTGCTCCCCAGTCTGTCTTTGGTGAAACCTCTCACCGCTCCACACTTTTGGCCTACACCCCAGTTCTTACAAGCATAAATAAATAAAATAAATCTTTAAAAATAATGATAAGTAAATAAATGAATTTTAAAAAATGGACCTATTATATGATTCCACTCTGAGGTATCCACCCAAAAAGTAAATAATCATTGATTTAAAGGGATATATGCACTACTGTGTTCACTGCAGCACTGTTTACAACAAGTTATGGAAACAATCTCAGTGCCCATAGAAAAATGAGTTGATCAATAAGATGTGGTCTCGGCCTCCCTGGTGGCACAAGGGGTTAAGTCTCAGCATCAGCACTAGGAAGCTTTCAGCAGCCACTGCAGCACTAGTTCGATCCCCAGCCAGAGAGCTAACCCACATGGTGCAGCAGACCTCTCCTGTCTTGCCCACTGCTCACCTCAGTAGTGTATTTCCGTCAGTCTATCTGTTCTGCTCCCCACTCTGTCTCTGGTGAATATTCTCACCCCCCAACCTCCACACACACGCCTGGCCTACACCCCAGCTTTTGTATGCATAAATAAATATTTTTTAAAGGAAGATGTGGTATATATACATTGGTGTAAATAAAATACATATATGTGTGTGTGTGTGTGTGTGTGTGTATAATATTTATATATGCACAGTGGATTACTACTTAGTAATTAAAATTACAACGAACTCTCGCCACTTGTGACATGGAATGGAACTGGAGGGACTATGCCAACTAATTAAGTCAGAAGGAGAAGACAGATATGGATGGTGTCACTCATATATAGAATACAGAGGAATAAATCAAAGGGCCAGATATGGTCAAACCAACAACAAACCCTAAACATCTGACTGTAGAATTGAGGCTACCAGTGAGGGAAGCGGAGGGGACAGAACAAAGTAGGGGGGGAACACAAAAAGCTATGATGGAAGACTATGGATGTCTTTTGGTGAGTGGTAACAAATATCTTTAGAGGGAGATCCTTTACTTCTAAATCATATAAAATGTTGTAAACCAGTCTTAGCTCACTAAAAAAAAAAAAAAAAAAAAAAAAGAAGAAATTGAAATGTTTAAATACAACACTTGATAATCCTGATAGAACAAGATTTAACTCAATCAATATATATTGGATACTTAGTATAATTTTAGAACTATATGAGGTTTTTTATTATCAGCTAAATAATATTATGTCCTCTAGAAATTTAGTCTACATGATAAACTGGTGGAAAGATAAACAAAAAGAGCCACAATACAATGTGATAAACATGATAACATAAATAATACTAATGTACTATCTTTGCAAAATTTTCCTTTACTCGGTAATTTTTAATCTGAAATGTGGTGCTGGGTAAGTGGGTTAATATTCATGTAGTAGAATGTGTATTGTCTTTTACTAATGCAAAGCAGCATTAATAAATAATAATAGTATTTAAAATTCCATGTTGAGTATTTTCATTGGCACTAGAAATTAAGAACATTATTTTTCACATACAATCTCTATTCATAACTATCACAGGAAGAAGGCACAAATATTAATTATTTATTTATGCATACAAGCTGGGGTACAGGCCAGAGGCGTGGGGCGGCAAGAGGGTTCACTAAGACAGAGTAGGGAGCAGAACAGGCAGATCGACGGAAACACACTGCTGAGGGGAGCAGCGGGCGCAGCAGGAGAGGTCTGCTGCACCATATGGGAATATCCCTGGCCGGGCGTCGAACTCGCATCACTGCTGCCAACCGCTCTACAGTGCAGCACTTAACCACTGCGCCACCAGGGAGGCCCAGTAATTTTATTTTTAAAGTGAAGAAACAGAGATAAAAATAGTTTTTTCAACTTGCTTAATTACAATGCTGAGCAAAGGGTAGAACTGACATTGGAACCTCCCATGAGCTTGATAAAAAATCTACTGTCCATACTATATCTTATTTTTTTTATTTTTTTATTTGTTATCATTGTTTATATATTTTACATTACTGTGTATTTCCCGTAGCCTACCCACAACCAATTCACCCGTGAACCATCACCATAGTCCCTTGTGCTCTTCTCTCCCCCATTTTGAGCCCTCATTTTCCCCCTCCCTCCCTGAATATCTATCTCTTATTTGGTTCCCCTATATTCCTGCTATAAGTGAAACCATTTAATATTTTTCTCTTTCTCTCTGGCTTATTTTGCTGCTCATGATCCCTTCTAGCTCCATCCATGATGCTGCAAATTGCATGTGTTTATCTTTTTGATTGCTGAATAGTGTTCCACTGTGTATATGTACATTTTTTTTTTGATCCAGTCATCTATTTTTGGGCATCTGGGTTGTTTCCATGTCTTAGCTGTTGTGAACAGTGCTGAAATAAACATAGAGGTGCATGTATCCTTTTGGATTAATGTTTTTGTGTCCTTTGGATAGATTCCCAGAACTTATCAACACTATATCTTATATAAATTTTCATTTAGGTAAAATAAAATGAAATTTTGAGACATATATATCATATCTGCAAAAAACATATATGGAATTCTTACAAATTATGTATAATCCCATTGAAATCATTTACTCCATTAACTCCTAAATTACTTGTCCTTTTCTTTGGCATGAAATTGTCCGAGTTGTATCCAAATACATCTATAAATTATACTCTATTCTCAAGAAATGAATGCTAAAGTGACTTTTTCTCAGGTAACACCTCTTTGCTTTTAAATTCCTTTCACTTGTCTGATTCTTAAGAATACTTTCTGCTTTCTTTTTTGTATTGTTAACTGCTTAGCTATTTTAAACTATCACCTTTTTATCCCATTTAGTTATTCACTAAATTTCATAATATCTTTTTAATGGCAAAATTAGAAGATCATTTCCTTTCCCTGATGCTTTTGATCTTTCTGCACTTTTGACATTTTTTAACTAGGTATTACCACTATCAATATTCTATGTGACCTTTACACTCAGAAAACATTATTAAATGTAATTTATTATGGATAAAACAACAATGTCTTTGATAAGCCTCAATTAGAAACAGGAAAGGGACAAAGAATCATTTTTCAATTTTTATAAAAGGCAAGAGGCTGTACGGTGCAGCCAAGTGCTGCATTTTGGCCTTAAAATAGCCTTGTATGGGCTTTCTTGGTGGTATAGGGTTTTAGTCTCAGCTCTATCAAGCTATCATCAGTCACTGTGGCATGAGTTCGATCCCCAGCCAGGGAGCTAAGCCACACGGCACAACAGACTACTGTCTTGCCCACTGCTTCCCCCAGCAGTGTATTTCAGTGGATCTGTCTATTCTACTCCCCACTATGTCTCTGGTGAATCCTCTCAACATGCCCCCCAACAACTCTGGCCTACACCCCAGGTCTTATATGCATAAATAAATAAATCTTTTAAAAAATAGCCTTGTGTGGAAGCAGGCATGAGACTACATGATACTAAGATAAGGAGCTGGCCTAGGGGAGGGAAGCTCTGTGGATCCCCAAAATGCAACTCTGACACAGTAGGGAGTTGAATTCCTGAGTTTACTAAAGTTCCCCTTGATGCTCTATGCCCTGTTCCTCTGTTAAGCCTAATTACTCACCCCTCACTGGTACCAGTTCTCTAATTATTTCAATAGGTACAAAATAGAAAATCTGAAAATCTATCCCTATAACAATCCAGAGAGCAATTGAAAATGATGAAACAGAAGAACACACCTCAAAGATTGTGCAAAAAAGCAAGCAAACAAAAAAAACTAGGGTGGTGTCTCAGTTCAGCAGAACAAAAAACAGAAGGTGACTGAAGTAGAGCTTATGATAACAGTCATCACAACCCTTATAGAAATTACACAATAGAAGATATTAAATAACAGCAGGGTAAAGCAGTAAAGAAGTAAAGTATGAGGCAGCTACAAAGAGAAATAATTTAACTAAGAAACACTATAACTGATTTAAAAAATATAGCTGAGGGTCTCAATAGCAAACAAACAGAAACAATGAAGAAAATTAATGAACTTGAAAATAAAATGTTGGAAAGCACATAAACAGAATAATCTGGAGAATTAAGAACAATAATAATAATAAAAATGTAAACAGAGTATGAGCCCTGTAGAATAAGAACAATAAAACCTGTATCATTGGGACACCAGGAGAAGAGAAAGAGTACATTATCGAAAATTAAAGAACTAATTACTGAAAATCACCTCAATATGAGAAATGAGTCCTATGTTTCAGCCATAAAGCTCCAAACAGTTTCAAAAAAATAATGCCAGACAGACACAAACCAAGTCACATTATGATAAACCTAAACCAGGGCAACCTATAGGCAAATACCAATCATAATGTCAGCAGCCTTTTCAGTAAAAACATAAGCATGAGGGGACTGGAAGTAGATATTTAAAGGATTTAAATGCTTACTGCCCAGAATCTTTTATGCAGCAAGATTGACATTCAAACGTAAAAAGAAGAATAAAAAATATCACTGAAGAGCAAAAAAAAAAAAAAAAAAAACCTGAAAGAATTTTTCAATCCCCAGTCACACATCAAAGAAATTATAAAGATATTGTTGTAAAATAACAGAACAATGGAAACCAAGACACTTAAAGGGACATTAAAATCACATAACATGGAGAAAGAGTAGAAGGAGATCAACAAATTGGTCCATTGGGACAAATCAGAGACCAGGCTGCCTAAAGGTCACACAAATAGCCCGAAACTAAACTCAGTAGACCCTTTAAACAAAATTACTAGAACACAAAGTTAAAATCTAATTTAAATAAAACATAATAGGGAAATTTCAAAAAATATACACCAAGATATATGAAGCAATAACAGAACTTGAGATATTGATAACAAACTAATAACTAATACTAGTGGGCTTTAATAGCCCACTTAAAAATAATAGACAGATCAATAAGAAAAAGAGTCTCCCTTGTGGTGCAATGGGTTAAGCACAGCACTATGAAGCTATCCAGAGCCACGCAGCACAAGTTTGATATCTGGCCAGGGAGATTCCCACATGACGCAGCAGACCTCTCCTGCATCGCCTGCTGTTCCCTTCAGCAGTGTACTTCAGTCAATCTGCCTGTTTTGCTCCCCATTCTGTCTCTGGTGAATCCTCTCACCACCCCACAACTCTGGCCTATATCCCAGCTTGTATGCATAAATAAATAAATCTTTAAAAAAAAAGAAAAAGTATAAATATGGAAACAATAGCCTTAAATGAGAAGGTAGAACAAGTGGGTCTAACAGACATCTACAGAATACTCCACCCCCAAATTATTTTACACACAGTTTTTCAAGTACACATGGAAAATTTTCAGCAGTAGACCTTATGTTGGCATCAAGTCAAATGTCAATAAAACTACACAGATTGAAAATAAATCCAGTATTTTCTCTGAACACAATACCATACATTTAGAAATCAACTATAAAAAAAGAAAAAAAAACAGGAAAAACTATGAATGCACAGGCACTAAACAGTAGGCTGCCTAATAGTTATTTGATAAAGCAGGAAATTTAAAAAATACTATGAAACAAATGAAAGTGTTACAAACTACCATAATCTGTAGATGAAACAAAATCAAACTTAAGGGAGGAGATATTGTAACATAGGGCACAGGCTCAATTTGAGTAGAGTAATGATCAAGAACCAAAGTTATTACTAATCATAAATAATGAAAATCATAGAGGAATTAAATGAGATAGAATTCAAAAATAATATATAAAAAAATCAATGAAAGTAACAGTTGGTTCTGTGATAACAAACTCAATAAACCTCCACCTAGACTAAAAGAGAAAGAGAAAACATTTATAAAAAGAATCACATATGAAATAGGAGAAATCATCACAGAAATGACAGAAATGCAAAGGATCATTAAGACATTACTGTGAAAAACTGTATGTCAATAAATTTGATATCCTTGAAGAAATGGACAAATTTCTAGATCAATATAGCCTACCAAGACTAATCCACAAAAAAAAAAAAAAAAAAGATGACTTCAACAAACCGATCACAAGCATAGAAATTGAAACAGGAATAAAAATTCTTACATATAATAGCTTTACAAATGAACATTGCCAAACCTTTAAAGGGTTGATACCTATCTCAGTCACACTATTTCTAAAAGAATAGGCCCTTTTTCTTCTTTAAGACTGCCTATCTGTCTATCTAAGAAGGCATCCCTTTCTTAATCCTTTCTAAAGCACATCTCTTGTCTTTTAAGACAGTCCATCTGTGTTTATGGAGGTATCTCTTTTCTATTTTAATTTCCCTTTCCTCAATAAACTTGCTGTGCTGATGAAAAAAAAAAAATGTGTGTGTGTGTGTGTGTGTGTGTGTGTGTGTGTGTGTGTGTGTGTGTAGGGAATGCCCCCTAACACATTTTACTATTTTACTATGCAACATTACTCTAATACTGAAACCAGACAAAGACAGCATGGGGGAAAACAAAACAAAACAACACACACACACACACAAAAAAAAAAACAGACCAATATCCCCGAAGAGCATCAACACAAAAAATTTCAACAAAATATATCAAGTAGAATATTACAGTGTGTCACAGGTGTATATATCACAACCAAGTGGGATTCATGCAGGGCTGCAAAGATATTTATTATACATAATCAATCAAAGTAATACCTCATATCAAACAAATTAAAGGTAAAAATAATATGATAATGATAGATGCAGAGAATGCATTTGGTACAATTATCCACCCACGTTGATAAAATCTCTAAACAAGATGGGAATAGAAAGTACCTACCTCAATATCATTAAGACTATATATCACAAAACAACAGCCAACAAGCTTATAGGTGAAAAATTTTAAGATTTCTCTTTAAGATCAAGAACAAGACATATCATCATCATTTCAGTTTAATGAAACATTAGAGATCTGACTAGAGCTATCAGAGAAAAAGCCGGAAATAAAGGGAATCCAATTATAAAAATAACAAGTGAAATGATCCATATTCATAGGTTCCATCAAAAATTTATTAGAAACAATTGATGAATGTGGCAAAATAGCAGGCTACAAAATCAACATCAAAAAATCCATACATTTTATATACAAACAGAAAATTAGAGAAAAATAGAGAACATATTATATTCATAATTGCTTTATAAAGAATTTATAAAATTATAAAGAATTAAATACTTCAGAATTAACCTCACTATAAAGACAAAAGACCTATGCATTGAGAACTAAAAGATATTATTAAAGAACTTGGCTACATAAGGAGATAGGATACAGTATATCAAGATAATCCAAATGACAGTTATGCCTAAAATGACATATAAATATAATGCAATCCCTATCAAAATGTCAGTAATATTGCAAATGAATCAAACCAAAAAATACTGAAATATATAAGGAACAACAAAAGAACTTGAATTTCTAAATCAACCCTTAGATAAAAGCAAAGAATTAGAGGTATCACCTTACTGTATTTCAAACTTTACTACAAAGGAACCATACTAAAAACAATGCAGTTTTGGCACAAAAATAGATGCATGGATCAATGGAATAGAATCTAAAGTCCAAAAGTAAATCCTCATATATACCAACACCTAATCTATGGTAAAGCAGCTAGAACCATAACATGGGGTGAGGACTGTCACTTTAATAATGGCCCTAGAGGAACTGGAAAGTCACACAAAATTAGGTTGGACTGCTTGTTAATCCCATATGCAAAAATACACTCCAAATGTATTAAAGATTTATATACAAGAAATGAAACAATAAAACACATAGAGAAAATATTGGTGATATGTTCCATGATATCAATGACAAATGGGATTACTTCAATTTAAAAAGCTTTCCTACAGTGAAAGGAAATACAAGATGATTGAAAAGATACTCTATTGAAATATTTACCCAATAAATAACTAATAAGGAGTTACTAAGATAAATAAAACACTCATACAATGTAATGAAAAAAATTAAACAATTCAATTAGTAAATTGACAGCATATATGACAATACAACAAAATGGATATCCTGACGACCAAAAGACATGGAAAATATGTTCATTGCTTCGAATAAGAGAGATGTAAGCTAAAACCACAATGAGGTGCCACCTCACTCCCATAAAAATGGCACACATTGAATAGAGCTCCAATAATAAATTTTGGAAAGGATATAGGAAAGAGCTGCCCTATTACAATATTGGTTGGAATGTAAAATGGTGCAACCATAATGGAAAGTCATTTGAAGTTACCTTAAAAAAACTAAAAGTGGAAATACCCATAACTCAGTAATCCCACTCTTGGACATATACCTAAAGAATACGAAACCATTAAACAAAACCCAATATTTACCACAATGTTTCTAGCAGCATTGATGCAGTAGCTAGGACAGGAAACAGTTTAATTGTCCCTTGACAGATGATTGTATCATGAAGTTGTGGTATATTCACAACATAGAATTAGTGTATAGTCCTAAGAAAGAATGAAAAGCAGCTATTTTTTAAATAAAACATGAGGGAGTTTGAGATGATCTTGACAAATCAAAATGATGCAAACAAATATTGGACATTTGCATAGGAGACAGTTTCATAATGTAAAACAATTTAAATACCAGTGGGCATAAATAAATACCATGAGGGTCCTGAGGTTAAAAGAGAATGGGGAGAGAAAGGGACATGGTGACACAAGGGACATGGTAGGATAAATAAGTAGATAAATAAATAACTCAGAAAGCATATCACAGGAAAAAAGTATTAAAATGCAACTTTATAAATATTCTTAAGTTAATCTATATGTATGAATTCAGAAGTACCCTGATTTTAAAATAGCAATCAGAGGTATACCATATATTTACAATGTCCTGAAGTGGATTTGGAGTAGCAGCCTGTTCAACAATATTATATTCCCCTAGCAAAATATATAGACACAATCATGCCATGTGGAAAAAAATAGGATCATATTAGTTCAAGTCACATTTGGCCCACCAAATTCAAGTCAAGGGAAAGAAGACGCAGAAGAAACCATACACATCGATCTTGGACTTCTAGTACAGAACAATAAGGAAAAAAAATTGTATTGCACTACCCAGTCAGTGGTACTTTGCTATACAGCCATAGCAAACTAACAAACATATCCACAGTTATGTAATGCAAACGGTACTTAAAGCTACTATTTAAAACAAAGCTGTTATTGCTGTGAGATTAAAATTCTCTAATCTTTGCATTTTAATCTAATTAAAATGGTATTATAATTGCTAATGAATAGTCTTAGAAGTTAAAGAATCATAAATATATTATTTATCTGTTATTAATAATCTTATTTTGAAACCTTACACTATGTACTATGTAACAAAGTCATGATCACTGCTCAGAGACTAAGAGCATCCTGAGATATTACTAAAGGACAGCAGTGGAACTAGTCAGGAGGGCTATTATCCCATTGGAGATGACTGAACACCATGTCCAGAGAAATGCCTCAAAGTGGGTTTGAGAATATGATGTGAAAAGAAAGTAGATATGATGTAAATTAATTGCCCTTAATTGAAGGGATGATCAAATGACCAAGAGAGATTTAAGGATTGATTTCCAGGCAGAGAAGAGAAAGGTAATGAAGATCTCCAGAAACAAAAAGCAGTGTGTTCCCATTGTAAATTTACAAGATTTTAATAGTCAACAAGTCCAATAATTGAAAGATACTTGGGTATTATTTGTTCTACAAGAAAATTAAATAAAAACAGAAAAAAAAACATTATTTTACTAAGATACAATTATCACATAAAACAAATATTTATTTTCTTCTGTGTATTTTTGAAGTGAATTTTGAAGTGTAATTTTGAAGTAATTAAGAGAATAATCAAAAGAGATCTCTTCATTTATAAATGAATATATATTTCTTTGATGAAAGCATGCTAAATCACTTCAATCACCTGCAGTACTATTTTTCACTTACATGTGCATCAATTGACATAAGTAGAGGAGAAGAAATGACTACAGTTATGCATAATCAGTTGCATGCACAAATAAGAATAACAGCACAAAATAAACCTCTAGGAATTTAAAATAATGCTTTCAAATAAATATAAAGCAGTGAAATAAAATTCCTAATGTTTTTTGCCTTATCAACCAAAAAAATTTCCAAGTTTTAACTGATTGTGAAATTGATATATCTTTTTATAAAACAGGTATCTAATTTGGTTGAAAGTCAAGTTTATATTGACTAAAAATCAGAATCCTACTAAAATCCTTCCTAGTTCTCATCCCCTTGCCCAATCCACTCTCAAACTGCAAATCTTAGACCCAAATGATTTTGAAAAATAAGATTCAGAAAGGAGGAAAATAGACTACATCTAACAACTCTTGTCAGAATCTCATTCATTTTTTTCTTGTGTACAGCAATACAACACTAAACTGTCATAAACTTAAACTGTATATATACCTAAACTATACCTATCCCCTACCTTGCAGCACTAGTTTTTAAATCATTCTGTTGACTTTAACACCCTGTAAATATCCTGCCCTAACGTTCCCATGTAGAGATTGACTAAAACTTTGTCAACGTGGTGTTCTTTTTTATTGCAGTAAATCTAACAAATTTAGTTTTGCTTGATCCTAGATTTTTTTTCTTTGTGCTCTTTTGCAAGGTCTAGAGAGTTCACTCTGAATTTAGTCTAAACCTTAATTTCTCTGCTTCCTACCTCCTGAATGTAGAGTTTCTGCCTCCTAGGAACGAGAACACTTTTAATAATTGTTTCATTATCTGCTATAACTGGAAACCTAATCTTACATGAAAATGTCTGCTCTTTTACTTACAGCACTACTGCTTTGCTGGTGTGTTTCCATGACTCTCCAATGTGAGGAAAGAAGAGGCCAGAGTCCAAGGACTCGAGTTCAAAGGCTTTCCAAGACTGAAATCCTTTAGACAAACTACCCCTCAAGTATTCTTCCAAAACATTATAAGGATTTTTCTCAACCATGTCTTTCTTGGTTATACTTATTTTCATTAGACTGGAAATAAAGGGCTTCCCAGGCAACCTAGCTAATCTTTAATCAATAACAGGATGTGATCCCAGCAAATCTTCAGTGGTCTTCTCAATCTATTTGACCCTCTTGGTCAAATTTCTATTTACTTTGCATTTTCACTCATTTGCATATGACATTGCCTAATTGGCATAATTTCAGCAAGTAGAATTTGAAACTGCAGAGCACATTTTGGGGAACTTTGTTATGAACAAAATTATTGGATCATTGCTTGTTGAAGTTTTCTATAGTTCAAATGGCTTAAATTTGTTGTAAACATTCCTTTGTTTAACTTTTTGGGTATGTGTGTGTGAACATGTCTTTAGTGGGTTTCCTATACCTAAGCATCTTTAATCCTCCCATGTTGATGGCTTAATACCTATTTGAAGCTGATTCCTTCTTTTCTTCTTTCAACTTGTTTTCTGCTTTTCTTGGAAAATATTATACTATCACAATGCAATAATCTTTTAATATCTAATTAAGATAATCATTTCTAAGAGAAAGAGAAAGAAACTTAAAGGGTATGAATTTTTTTTTGGAATTTTCCCTCTCATTTGAGATACTGCTAAAATGGGTTCTGTTTAACTGAAGTAGGCCTAATAAGCATATTTTTGCTTAATAATCAGATTTATTTTGGGCATCTATTTAATGTCAATAATCTACAAGCAGAGAAGAGATCCTCACAATTCAATTTGAATATCATCCCTACAATATAGGAAATATGTGAAAAAATAGCTTATAAAACCTTTAGGTCTTAGGCACTGCTGTCTGTAAACAATGGTCATATTTTTAGGAAGTATCTTAGGGATTTTCTAAACTGAGTTTTTGTTCATATGTTTATGAAGCACACTCATAATTTGTTTTATAAGAGTATTTACATATACATTTATTTTAAATATTAATTGTGCCTATTTTGATCTTACCTTTAGAATATGAGGTGAAGAAGGATAAAATGGTGTTTGCTAATTTTGCTCATCACTTTGGGATATCAGAGATCAGCAAGTTAGGTATAATTGACACCTAATCACTATATACAGTTATACTATATTTCCATCATCTTTATGTTTCTGATATCACTGTTATTCCCAACAACACAATCTAAAAGTTCTATTAGACTTTGTCATTCATATTAGTTTACCACAGTCAGTAGACTTTCTAAAATTTAGATGTTTGATCCTGATTTAGAAATCCAGAGACAATTAATTCTTTTGGCCAATGGTATAAAGTCACCTATCCTGTGAATCTAGACTAATGATGTAAGACTTTAATAATATGAGTTACTGAGTATTTATAAAGAAGGGTGAAAGTAGAAACAAGTTGCCCTTTAAAATTAGTTACAAATACAAAGCTTCAATGAGTTAACAAAATCGCCCTTTTAGAAAATGTAGTAGTATTCCAAATAACGAAGATATGCAGCCTTTTAAGAAAATGAATAGCAAACAAGTTTGATCTATACTAAACAAACAACAACAAAAAAACTTGTATAGGACAGTAATTTTCTTGATAAAAGAAATATAATGATTAAACTATGCAATGACTCTTCATTGAGGTTTTTCTATAAGTTACAAGATCCCATTGGATGCAGGGAGTACATTTACAATCATACCTATATATCAATCAAATAATCACATTTTGAAGAGCATTACAATGATGTCCCTTTTTAAACAAACCTGTTGTTATCTACTATAATTACCCATCTCAATTTATACACACATTGTACCTGTGTAAATAAGCAAGAAAACTAATGCAAAATTTAAAAGTTCAACTAATAACCTATTTTCAAATATTTTACAATAATACAAGTAATTTAGGTGCTACCTGTCTCTATTTTCTTGAGGAAATAATTTATATTTTAATCAATTCTTAATTTATATTTTTATATGGCATGTAGTGTGTTAGCAATTAGCTTTTAATAATATTTACCAGTTTGGTTAATAGGCTATTATTGCTTACTTCAATTTTCCATGCATAACTGTTGTTATCCCAAATAAATAGAACATTTTAAATGATGCTTAAACATTTTTATAAGTATTTGGTAACAGACGCTTATCACATTCATCAACACCTATTGGGAATATCTGTCATTTGAATGAAGACTAATTTATTCTAGGAAGTAATAATTGTCATTAAATCTTCACCAATCACAATGTCATTAGGATGAAAAAAATCTAAGAAAATGTTTTTTTTTTTTAGACACAGTTGCTATAGGACTAGGATATACTAGTGTGAAGCTGTGTAACTCCACATTGCATGTCCTTAAATTCATTGAATTAACAGAAATAATTTGTGACAGTACTGTTCATGTGTGAGTTTTCATTTAGGGTGTGAGAAGTTATTTTTGTAAGCCAATCCATTTTGTTCATGTCTGAAAGTAATTACCCTCACAAGACTCTAAATGGCCCTGAGATTTTCCTTTCACAATACACATTTTACCCCACTCCACCTTTACTGACATCCGTGTCCTTATTACTTGCACTCTTACATCATGAGACCTATCTAAAGATACATAAAGAACTTCTCTAACTCTTCTGTGAGCCAACTAGTGTGTGTCTCTCAAATGAGCGTATTTTTGTAGGTGAAAATTTTGTAGGTGAACAAGGCCCTAAAGGGAAAATTCTCTAAAAACTAAAATGTCCAATAATAAAAATACAAAACCATAATTCAAACAGCAGGGAAGGGAGGGACAAATACCAAAGACACAAAAGATACCTGTATTTACAGAAAAAGACCACAGATGGTAGGAGGGTAAGATTTACATACTCATCTTGAAAGATATAGTATTTTCACTTTTGCCCAAAAGTTGTTATATACATTTCAATTTGGGAGCAATAAGAAAATACAGATTTCCTGAATTTAATATTCTACCCTTCACTCACTTCCAATAACTTGAATCACAGAGAAAAATACAGATTTGCATGGAGACAATGCTGATTGAGATTAGGTCTGCATATTCAGTTAGATTAGAAAATGATAATGCATGTAATGTCAATGATATGATACTATGTTTGGTACGATTAAAAGTTTCCTTTCTTTACAAAACATCTGCAATAGACAATAATTAAAGGAAGTTTTAAAAACTTACCATAGTAAATCTATCAAATAATGCATACCACATACACCAGTGGCCTCAGATAGGAGATTGAAGAATCCCAGATGTCATAAAATGCTTTCATTAGTAGAATCTTCCTAATTTCTCAATAAGTCATTTTAAATATTACCTTGTTGTTTTGTTTAAAAAGTTTTTTTTTTTACTGTCTAGAGGACACTGCTACTGCAAAAATCCACTTCACCATAAATAACGCCTGTATAACTAGACATTTTCTTCTGCTTCAGAGGAATTAGCATTCATAATATACTTACACAAATATATATAAAATGCATTTTGACCATAATGAACAATATATACATACGAATAATTCCTCTCAACATACATGCACAACAGCCATCATCATCACCATCAACACCACTCACATACTACAACACTGTTCCATATTATCTTTCTCCTCTCCATTAGACCTCTTACCTCTCTCCCTGTTTGCACTGCTTCCAGTCTTTTCAGATTCAAACCCTGAAAGGGAAGAAAATATACATATATATATATATATATATATATATTACTGTGGTGAAGGTAGATGTAACTAATAATTGTACTGGTGCAAAAATTTTATAGTAACAGAAAAAATTCTTTTAAAAACAAGTTCTGAAAATAAATAATATCTCATGGGCAAGCCATAATAAGTAAATCTTATTTCTTTTTAAATATTTATTTATTTATGCATACAAGCTGGCGTGTAGGCCAGAGGTGTGGAGTGGTCAGAGGATTCACCAGAGACAGCGTGGGGAGCAGAACAGGAAGATCAACTGAAGTATACTGCTGAGGTGAGCAGCAGGTGAGGCAAGAGAGGTCTGCTGTGCCATGTGGGAATCTCCCTGATCAGGTATCAAATTTGTGCTGCAGTGGCTCTGGATAGCTTCACAATGCTGCGCTTAACCTGTTGTGCCACCAGGGAGCCCTGAATGAGTAAGTCTTAAAAGGTTTGACCAATGCAATTCCAGTTGAACCTGAGGCTATAAGTAAAATTAATATTTTATGCATCTGTTTTATCAATGATTGATGAACTTTTGTCAAAAATCACAATGTAAAAGGCATTGTTTATTATAAAAAGTATCCAAGAACTGGAAACAACTTAAGTGTTCATAGATAAATCACTGAATAAAGAAGATGTAGAATATATTGTATACACAGCTATGCTACTCACTCGGCTATAAAAAAAAATACTACTCAGATAAAATATAGAACACTCAACTATTAAAAAAAGAAAGCAAACTACTGCTATTTTCAATAATATGGATGGACCTATAGGGTATTATACTTAATGAAATAAGTCAGATGAACAAATGCAAACACAATATTATTTCACTCATATATGGTACACAGAAACCCAAACAAATGGAGGAAATAAAACAAAAATAGCATTTTAGATTATAAGACCAATTCGTAACAACCAGAACAGAAGGAGGGAAAGGCAGTAAACTGGGTAAAAGGGGTCAATTGTATGGTAAAGGATAGGACTTATATTTTATTGGTTGACTCAATGTAGTATATATAAATATTGATTTTTAATAATGCACACTTGAAACATAATTTTATAAAACACTTCAGTAAAAACATTAAAGAAACAAAAGGTGTTGTTTAAAATTGAGGTGGTACACATACGGTATGCTAAGATAGTGAGCTCATTCTTTTCTGCGCTGCACCTGCACATCACAAGGCCCAAATATAAGTAAGGTGGATTATTTGACCCACTATTGTTTCATTGTGGGGAGATAAAATCCTGAATATTTTTTCAGTGCTGCAAAGATCTCTCTCTCTCTCTCCCTCTTTCTCCCTTTAGTTATTCTACAATACATATTAATTACTTACTATATATTTTTCTTGCTACTTATTCATATTATTGAATAATTTACCCTTTGCATTAACTAATCTGATATTAATTACACTCTTTTTTTTATTTGAGATGTCAGTTTTCATCTTTATGAGTTCAGTTTGGATTTATTGTATTTTTATTTCTCAATGCATTCATATTTTCCTTTAACTTCTTGACATAATATTTATAATAATTCAAACTTTTTGTCTGTTAATTCTATTAACAGTCATTTCTAGGTCTTTTTTTTTTTAAGATTTTATTTTATTTATACATACAAGCTGGGGTACAGGCCAGAGGCGTGGGGCGGCGAGAGGGTTCACCAGAGACAGAGTGGGGAGCAGAACAGGCAGATCAGAAGTACACTGCTGAGGGGAGCAGCGGGTGAGGCAGGAGAGGTCTGCCACACCATGTGGGATTCTCCCCGGCCAGGCGTCGAACTCACGTCGCCGCTGCCGACAGCTCCACAGCGCAGCGCTCAACCGCTGCACCACCGGGGAGGCCCCAATTTCTAGGTCTTTTTTATTGAACTGAAATTTTTCCTAGTTATGAATCACATTTTTCAATTCTTTTCATATCCAGTAATATTTTGGGTAATCACAAATTTAAATTTTTATTTTGATTCATGCTAGCTGTTGTTTAATCCTTAGATGTTTTAGCGTTAGTTCTAGCAGATGGTTAAGTTATTTAAGAATCAGATTGATCCCTCTGAGCTGGCTTAAAAGCATCAGCATCACACTGAAGTCTTTAGAGTCAATTATCCCAATTACTACAGCTTAACATTTATGTGCTTCCTACTGAATTCCCACTTCATTCTGTGAGAGTTAGTTACTTTGGCTAATGGAAATTCAAAAGATTCTGAAGTGAGAACAATGGGAACTCTTTTACCTACAATTTTCTAGTAAGAATTCCCTCCCAGAATTTTTACCTTAACTCGTGCACTGAACACCAAATTTGAACCAAATTGAACCAAAATTCTCAGGAAGCCATCTATGTAAATTTCTAGAACTTCTGTGAGACCCCTCTTTTCCGGTAATCCTGGCAAATTCTAACTGCCATGTCCTTCCCAAATTCAAATCTTTGTTTCCTCAACGAAAAGAAAAAAAAAAAAAAAACTATTAAAACCCTGAACTAGGGCCTCCCCGGTGGCGCAGCGGTTAAGCTCTGCGCTGTGGAGCTGTCGGCAGTGGCGGGGTGAGTTCCACACCCAGGCGGGGAGATTCCCACATGGCACAGCAGACCTCTGCTGCCTCCACGGCTGCTCCCCTCAGCAGTGTATTTCTGCTGATCTCCCTGTTTTGCTCCCCACTCTGTCTCTGGTGAACCCTCTTGCCGCCCCACGCCTCTGGCCTGTACCTCAGCTTGTATGCATAAATAAATAAATCTTTAAAAAAAAAAAACACAAAAAACCCGGAACTTCTGTTTGTGTTGCCCCCTGCCCCCATACATCATGGTCCAAAATTACCTCAGCTGAAATCCAGGTATTGTAGGGCATTAGGTGCTTCACTATTTATGGGGTTTTTTTGTTTGTTTGTTTTGTTTTAATGTGAGAAAACTGCTGTGTTTCTTTCATCCAGTTTTTAGCTATTACACCAGGAAGAAAATCATTGAGTGATTACACTTTTTGAATAGAAACAGAAGTCGAGATAAATATTTTAAAACTCAATTTTTTAAAAGGAGAAAATTAAAATTTACAAAATTTAAATTGTTACTGTAACGTAGCTAGTGATTATAAAAATAAAGTATACACTAATGACTCTACACATGCTATCAGAGCCTAGGCAGGAATATATCTAAACATAGAAGTCAAATGATCTAGAACATACTGATATTTCTTACGAATTCTTATAGCATGACATTGGTGATATGAAGCCCCATGGAATAGAAAAAATTAGTCTGAATAGGAAAACAAATCTTAGTCTGCAAGGTACAGCAGCAATTGAGTTGAATGGTGAAGTCACTAGTGGAAATACTGTTACTGCAGCTTCTACTAAGAGATCTGCAGCAATCCTGAATTTTGCTGACTTATATTGATAGCAATTTGGTCAATTAATTTGACTGCTTAAACCTCAACACAATCCAATTAAATAAGTAATAACATTTAACCCAGGAATATTTTAAGATACAAATTTATCTCAAGGAACCTCAATTTACCCTTTCTGTGTGCATATATATGTACAAAAATCTACATATATGAATATATAAGATAAACATCACAAAATTTCATATTTTAAATAAAAAATTGCATTTTTATGCTTTGTATAATTTTTACTTAACATGTATTGAATTAATTAAGAAAGAAATGAATGCTTTGTTATTACCTACTGGAATTTTAAGTGGCTAAACAAGAAAAATAAACTTACTTATGTATATATGAAAATGTATAATTACCAGTCAACTCTTAAAATTAATGCAATTTTTAATTAATATAAAATCCCACTTCATTATTCTTAAACAGCATGGATATAATATCTATTAAACACATCTCAAGAAAATCATATTAAAAACACTCTGAAGAATATGGTTAGGAAAAGATATTTCTCTCACTATACACACTTTGCCACTAGAGAATATAAACACTTTGTGTTGATCTAATTAAGCACATGAAGCCAAACCAAAATCATGTAAGTTGTAGGAAGGAAAAAAAATTACCCCAAGGTAAATATTCTGCAGCATGTTAAATTAAGATATCTTAGTAAGGCATTAAGGGGAAATATATTAACCATAAAAAGTAAACCCAGAATTTCCTAACAAAACTGTCTTTCAGAACAGCATTCAGACATCTGTGTGAACATCCCAAGTAAGTATGCTAGGGTGTGACATTCTCTCTGTGTAAAGTACACATAAGGCTGATACCTCTCTCATAATAGTTATAAACCCTTCCAAAATTGTTATCATGTCCATAGATTAAACTGCTTCCAAAGAAGCACAAAGTTATCAATATAGTTTCTAATACCTCTGCATTTGGTGTTTTATTTTTCTGATATAGAAAACTATTAATGAACAGATAGGATGAATACTTAATTCCCAGCTTTGTAAAGATTTTACTGTGGTAATTTATCTTAAATATAGAAAGTAGTTATGATTTAACTGGATAAAACCAAAATTAGCTGTTAAAAGACTTCAAGTAACTGTGTGACATTTTAGATTTATCCTCAGCAGTAGTGGTAAAAGAAAATGCTAGAAGGACTTTTAAATTACTTGCAGTTCAGACTCTTCATTTGACAGATGAGAGGACAAGCAGAAAGGAATTTAACTTATAAGAGGCAGATTCCCATCTTCAACTCTGGTCAGTAGTTTCTGAATTCAGGACTACTGTTTAATCAACTGTTTTAGTAGTTTTGTTATAGATCATTGCCTTAAAAGCTGTTTAACTTTTGGATCATATCATTTTCTAAACTAATTAATTTTTAATTGAGGTAATATTTGGATATCCCCCTTAGGTATTGTGACCACAGTGCACCTACCATCAGGTCACTCATAGTCCACAACCACAGGCCACTGAGAAAATTTTAATCATTTTAAGTCCAAGATCCCACAGCAGTAAAACTGGACAATATTTAGGAATAAATTTAAGACTCCATGTAAAATTTAGCTCAAAACCAAACCCATAATTGACCCCAATAGGCACTGATTTTTCTTAGTAGCTTAAGGTAGTTTACTCTTATTGGCACTATCTAAATGAAAAATTACTATATTTACAGAAATAACTAACTTGGGGGGTGATCAATATATATGAAGTACTACTCCAAGCATTTACCAGGATTAACTCAATTCTTACATTAATCTTATTGTATATTACAAAGAGTAATTACTTCCTACATTTTACTAAAATGAAAACAGCCTTTTAGTTTTTCTATTCTGTTTTTGAACTACTTTCTTCAGTCAATATGAGATGTGCTGCGTTATTTCCTGCTATGGTTAGCTTTCCTTTTCAGCTCTTGAGGCTGGTTCAAAATTTAATTAATTACAGGGAAATTAATATTCCTGTAAAACATTCTGGCCTCTTGATTTTAACTACTACCCCATTTCTTCTTAAATCAGAACATCATTTTAGGAAGTAAAGCATATAGAGGATGAGGAAACTGTTCACTTCTAAGTTTTAGTTTGTCATGAAAGTTATGTGGCAGGTGGAAGGGTTGACAGAGTTGTATTGGATGACCTCTATAGTTTTAAATCTAATATATGTACATGCTTTACTTTTTAGAGCAGCAGATTGGTTCACTTAAAGGTTCTTGCTGTGACTCTATCTGTCTGACTTTTCTGAGAAAATGGTGAAACTAATGGTGAAACTAAGGACACTAAAAAATTCCAACAAGTTTGGAAACAGCTGATTCACTGATTAAGAAGCTTATTTAATTATTAAACTAAGGTTGTTGTTTTTTTTCTTTTTTTTTTAATTTGGGACTCTACTATTCATTTGTTAGAATTTAAAATGAGTGTGATTCCAATTATATTGCTGATAAAAAGTTTTTAGTTTTATATGTGGGTTTCTAACCTTAGGCTAACTTAGGATTCATTTCATAAGTGTTAATATTGAGATATGTCACCAGTTATAGGTTTATAAAATAGACTTAGGAATTCAGATGCTTTTACAAGGCTGCTTACCTCACTAAAAATGCGAGATTTCACTCTTAAATATAATTCTGGAATAACTTCAAAGTTAATAAATAGAGGTTAAATATTCTCTATGATGCCACTCTCTCTCTTTTAGCCACTACATTAAAAAAAATATTTCTTATACTCTGTTGGAATTATAATTCAGAGGGAAACTTGTACTGCACATACTTGTAATTTTTAGAGTTCATCAGGATTTGGGTTTAAGTACGTCTAAAGACAAAGAACAATTGCTAAAATTCAGTAATTTTTTTTTTGCTCTTTTATTTTTGGTTAATCATTCTAATCATCTTTGAAACCTAGAACTGATGTAGGGCAGCAAGGGGCACTAAAATTGGCCAAGGGCTTTGCCCAAATAGTTTACTGGTCACCATCTGAATCCTTCACCCACAAGCACAATTGCAAGACTAGTCAGGTACAGAGAACAACAATAATGGAATTTATTTAACAAATCAGGGAAAACAAAGAGTTACTGAGACCATAAATGTGTTTTTACCTCATTCAAAGCAGTGTCCAGTGTGTAAAATCCTGAACAAATATGCCCCCAAAATGGCGTCTTCCCGCCACTGCGGATCTGGAGCACATGATGGCCAGGTTATAGGCGAGGATCCAACTCATGAAAACAACAGAAGACACAAAAGGGGATGCTCCCTGAAGCTTTCGAGATGCCCCAGTGCAGCACCAGACAAGCGACACTCAAAACAGCATCTGCAGCTGCTGAACTAACCAACAAACGGCCACTCTCATGCAACTTAGAGAGGCTCCCGGTTTTCACCTTCCCATCCAGGCTGTAAGAGCTGGGAAGAGTTACAGTCACTTGGCTACTTGCAAAGCCTCCGAAATTTTCTCCTCTGAGGTTGGCTCCTAGAAGCCTCTCCACATCCTTAGGAGGCCTGCAGCAGCCTTCTGGAAGTTTGACATGTGGGGACAGAAATCACTGACCTCAGAATCACTGAGGATCCAAAAACCCTGTGTATTGTAAATGATAACGGCATCAGGATTTTCCACCCTACTGCCATTACATTTCATGATGGACACCTGTGGTCTTGCACCTCTCAGGCCTCGTGACAATGCCTGGAGTGTGGGGTGCGCGTGCATGAGTGGGCGCACCTGGGCCTGGAGAGACAGTACATAAGGGCGGCATCACCGGATGAAGGAAGAGAAGCAGAAGTGGCAGTAGCAGAGGAAGAAGCGGCAGCAGAAGAGAACCATAGGGGTGGCAGAGTACCATAGGGGTGCAGCAGAGAGCCCACGAGACAACGCCAGAGAGCCCAAAGAAAGTGAAAATTTGCAGGAAGCTGGGTTGCCTGCTATCCTCCTGGCCCCCTCACCCCTTTTCCTGCCCTGTACCTGGTTGCCTCACTGCAAAACATGAGTTCAATCCCTGGCCAAGGAGCAGACCTCTCCTGTCTCACCTGCTGCTCCCTCAGCAGTGTACTTCACTTGATCTGTCTGTTCTGCTCCCCACTCTGTCTCTGGTGAATCCTCTTACCACCCCACACCTCTGGCCTAAACCCCAGCTTTTATGCATAAATAAATAAATATTTTTTTAAAGATTTATTTATTTTTCATACAAGCTGGGGTGCAGGGCAGAGGGTTCATCAGAGACAGAGTGAGGAGCAGAACAGGCAGATCTACTGAAGTACACTGCTGAGGGAGCAGCAGGTGAGACAGGAGAGGTCTGTTACGCCATGTGAAAATCTTCCCGGCCAGGCCTCGAACTAGCATCACCGCTGCCCTGCCGACAGCTCCACATCGCAGCGCTTAACTGTTGTGCCACCAGGGAGGCCCGATAAATAAATCTTAATTTAAAAAAAGGGGGTCAAAAAAGCCACTGAGGGCTCCAGGACTCCTTCTTGACCTGCTCCATAGACAGCCTACCCCGAGTCTTCTTGCCACTACACCCTGAAATCCCAAAATCTCAATCCTGGGGGCTGCTTCTGAAGTCCCTCAAATTTCTTTTTTTTTTTTAATTAAGATTTATTTATTTATACATACAAGCTGGGGTTCAGGCCAGAGGCATGGGGCGGCGATAGGGTTCACCAGAGACAGAGTGGGGATCAGAGCAGGCAGATCAGAAATATACTGCTGAGGGGAGCAGCGTGCAAGGCAGGAGAGGTCTGCCACATTATGTGGGATGCTCCCCTGCTGGGCTTTGAACTCGCATCGCATCACACGCTGCTGCCGACAGCTCCACAGCGCAGCACTCAACCGCTGCACCACCAGGGAGGCCCAGGCCCTCAAATTTCTTATCAGTCTCCACCTACAGATATTTTGTTCACATTTCGCCTGCGGCTATCAATCCTCTCTAGTGTCCCCCTCCAGGGGATGCCACCAGTAATAGTCTTTGGCTTCAGACCCCTATTACAGTACCATGAAACCTGTAATCCATTCACTGGGAAATTTTAATTGTTCTTATTCTCTTATCTAAAAAAAACAAAGTTATTGTTAGGGTATTCACTACTCTTCATTGCTAACATTCTAATATTTTAAAAATAGAAAATTATCCCATATTCCTCAAGTAATGTTCTTTTTAAATGTACACACAAGCATGCAACAACAACAACAAAAATGTTACATTCTTACCAGATGACAGACACAATGTTAAGTACTGTACATGGCTTTTTGTTCTTCACAATTATACTATCTACCAAGAGTCTTTTTTAATTTCCATTTGTGTCATAGAAAATTGAGACAGAGAGGTTTATTAAATTTTCTAAAGAGACAGAATTGGAGGGAGGTAGAGTTGAATTTTAAACCCACATTACCTGACTACTGAGTTTTTGCATTTTTGTCCCTGCAACCAATTAGATAAACTATCTTCAGAAGTTACTATTACAATATAGTCTTTGACTATTGCATGATTATGTAATGTGTTAAATAAATGTGTTTAATAAATGAATGATTGTATAAACCCATTAAATATGTAAGACTAATCCCAGAATTATTTTAAAATACATCTAAACCATGACACTTTTTTTATACTAGAGAAGGTAATGCAAGACAGTAAATCACTAGTTTTGAATTCATTTAGGATTTGAAATAACTGTGAAAAAAAAGTTTAAATAAATGAGATTGGAATCCAGAGTTCCGGATTTCTTGGAAAGAAATGTAAAATTCAATTGAAGTATTTCCTGGGGCAAAGATTATAAGAAAATTAATGTTATTTCATGAGAACAAGTATCATTTCAGAGAGTTTGTGATTATCATAACTCTAGGCAAACTAAAATATTAAACAAGTATAGCACTTCCATGTCTCCAGGTTTCTAGCAGTTCATCTTGGTATAATGCATAAGTTAAATTCCTCCTTCGGGAACTTAGAGTCCTCATATTTTATGAGCTTAAATACAATGAAACTTGTGCTATAACTAGAACATTTCCTGGTTTCTGATGTTCATAACTGGGTGGTCATTTATGATGACGTTTTATTTTCCTTTCAAATGTGAGATTAAGCAAATACACGGCACTTCTAAGGCTTAATATAATATTATTTTTGACGACTTCTAATTGCTAATCCAATTCTTAAATAAGAAATTAAAGGCACAAAGTCAGAGAACAAATAGTCCTAAATTCTGTTAATGAAAAATAGATTGCTTTAAAGTTCATTCATTGTAGTAAATATTGATTAGTTCAACTGTGACTTTAAACAACATTGACAGGATTAAGTCAAATTGGTGAGATGTGGCATCTCAAAGTTTTTGGGAAATTATTCTTTGGTATACCAATCTAATTGAATCCTTAATTTGTATATTTCATTATGTTTTATGCTTACCTTGGCACATATAGTGAAGGTACGAAGAGCGAATATTCAAAGAGAGTATTCGTCAATAGAATATGGTTATTTATTTAACAATTTACTATGTCTATAGTCTCTGACACCATCTCTTTCTATGCAGCATCACCACCTCTTCATTGCAGAATATGGTTCTTTTGGTAGAACTTGGAAACATCAGGTTTCTTCTACCACAGGTTTTTAACTAGACATGTTTCACAGATAGACTTCTTTCTCACCTAGATAGTCACATGGCCAATTCACACCTCTTCTACAGTCTTTTTTTATATCACACATTTCCCAAGAGTCCTTTTATCAGCTTTTTTGTTTTTGCCCCACCCCCTCCCTTTTATCAGCTTATTTAATATTACAGTTTACTGCTTACTTCACCTTTAGGGACATTTAAAACCTTTCAACGTAGTGTTCAAATCTGTTGTTGTTATTATTATTATTATTAATTAGAATGATATTTAGCATTTATTTTTCCATATTGTAAAATAAGTATCACAAAGAGAGGAATCTTTTTACTGTCTTCTAAATCATCCCAATTGTCCAAATGATGTCTGGTGCTGATTGGTGCTAACTATCCTCTTAAATTGTCCCCAAATTAAAGAAGAATAAATGCTTGCAGAAACATTTTATGAGAACAATATTATTCTGATACTAAAATTTGACAAAGACTTCACACATGTAACCAAACACACAAAACAGAACTATATAGAAGATGATGTGTTGTAAATATACTCAACAAAATCTTAGCGACTTCATTCAACAATAAATTAAAAGGATCATTCACCAAGACTAAATGGGATTTATTCTAGGGATACAATAATTGTTCAACAATTTGACCCATGTAATTCACCACATCAGTAACGGGGAAGACAAGAATCGTATGATCAAATCAAAAGATGCTGAGAAAGCTTTTTAATAAGATTTAAAATCTATTTACAATACTAAATGAAAGAAAATGGCATACAATGAGAATCCTTCAACATACTAAGAATATAGATTCCAAGTTCACGGCTAATATCATTTACAAGGGTGGGATTTTAAGAATTTTTCCTTTAAGATAAGCTATAAGACACGGAGCCCATTCTCATTACTCCTATTTAACATAGTATTTGACTACATGCTAGAGAAGTTACCTATGAAAAAAAAGTTAATTATCAAGATTGGGAAGAAAACAAATCATCACTACAAACATATCAGATGACATTATGTATAGAAAAACTTAAAGATTCCACTAAAAGAAATAAAAAAAAATAGAAACAATATGTCATACAGTGAAGTGGCAAAGTACAAAATAATATACAAAAATAAGTTTTGTTCTTATATGCAAACAAAGAACTGGAATAGAAAGATATCAATAAATTAATCCCATTATAATTGCATCAAAAAATTAAAACCTAAGAATAATCTTAACAAAGGAGATGATAGATCTGTACTATGATAATTATAAAATATTATTAAACAAAATAGACAACACAATGAACTGAAAAATATGTCCCTGATCATAGATTGGAAGATTGCTAAATAATCCATCTTGTCCAAGGCAATATATAGATTCAGTGTAATCTCTATTTGTGTTTCAATGGTAATTCACAGAAGTAGAACAAACATTATAAAAGTTTATATGAAAGCACAAAGGACACAGAAAAGCCAAAATGATCCCTAAAAAACACAAACAAACAACAGAGGTATGATACTCCCACATTTCACACTGCACTACTGGCATAAAAATAGACAAACAGAACAATGAAACAGTATTGAACCAAGAAATAAACTCACTCTTATATGGACAGTTAATCTATAAAAGGAGTCAAGTATATACAACGAAGAATTGAATGTCTCTTCAACACTTTTTTTTTTTTTGCAAAACTGAACAGTCATATGCAAAATAATGAAATTAATTCATTATCTCTCAACATACACAAAAAAATCAATACAAAATGTATCAAAGACATGGATATAAGGCCTGAAACCACAAAATATATAGAAAGAAATACAGGTAAATTATTTCATATTGACTTCAGGAATTTCTTTAGGGACTGTGTCTAACAACAATGGGAATAAAAGCAAAAATAAACAAATAGGACTATATAAAACAAAAAAGATTTGCAGAGTGAAAGAACAGTCATTAAGTAAAGACAAAGCACTGTATGGGAGAAAATATCTATATCTGCACAGCATGCATTTGACAAAGTACTAATATTGAAGATTTACAAAGAACTCACACAGCTCAACAACAAGAAAACAAATAATCTAATTTTAAAAATAGCAGAAGAGCTAAATAGACACTTCTCTAAAGAATACATTCAGATGGCCAACAGGCACATGAAAAAATATTCATCATCACATATCAGGGAAATGCAAATCAAAGCCACAATGAGATACCATCTCACATCTGTGTAAATGACCCATTTCAAAAGGATAAGAAACACGTGTTGGCTAGTGTGTGGAGAAAAAAGAACCCTCATACATTGTTGGTTGGAATGGTGACTGTTACAGTCCCTATGGAAATAGGAATTATGAATGATAATACAGGAAAAGGAAATAAGAATAAGCCTCTATTACAAATGAATCTGTCATGTGATACAGCTGTTCAACTCCTAGGTATCTACCTGAAGAAAGCAAAAACATTAACTCAAAGGGATATATATACATACATATCTTATTTTCACTGTAGCACATTTTACAATATCTAATTCATGAAAACAACCTAGGTACCCAATAACAGATGAGTGGATTAAGAAGGTATAGTGTGTATATAGGCTGGAATACTACTCATCTGCAAAATGATAGAATTTCAAATTTATAATATGTATAGAACCAAAAAGGATTTAGGTAAGTGAAATAAGCAAGAAAGAGAAACATTAGATGATTTAATTTTTATGTGAAATATAGAGAAATAATACAAAGGAGTAGACAAAACTATACTGAAACAAGCCTGAGATAACTGACTGTAGAATTGAGGTTACCATATGTGGATGGAACCCAGAGCACTATGGGTGGAGGATTATATGTGGAAGAAGATGGATGCCTTGGTGATATATGTGATTAACATGCATCTGAAGAGGTGTGAACCTGTAACTGAATCATAATGCTGTTGTGTACAAGCATTACTTCAATTAAAAAAGAGTTTACAATACAGGCCAAAAGAAATAAGTGTCTGTTTTTTTTTCTTTGTTAAAGATTTATTTTACTTATGCATACAAGGGTTGGGATATAGGCCAGAGTGAGGAGAGGGGGTGAGAGGACTCATCAGAGACCAAGAGGGGAGGAGAACAGCAAATTGACTGAAATACACTGCTAAGGGGAGCAGCAGGCGAGGCAGGAGAGGTCTGCTGCACCATGTGGGTTAGCTCCCTGGCCAGGGATCGAACTCCTGCTATAGTGGCAGCTGATAGCTTCATAGCCCTGAGACTTAACCCCTTGCACCACTAGGGAGGACCCTAAATGCTCTTTGAATAAATGAGACACAGTCAATTCCTTCTAACTAACTAAGTTATCTTGAAGATCAAGAGAAGTTAGAAAATACTTCTATTTAACTTTTCCTTTGATCTGCTTTAATGATTATGCTCTGTTTATCTGCTTGTCTGTGTCCAGAATGATTCTCTCATGGTGGTGTATATTTGGATATATTTTCATTTATCATGATTACTATTATTAGCAGAAATCTCAATGTCACTCCACTATCTCTCAACATACACAAAAAATCAATACAAAATGGATCAAAGACATGGATGAAGATCTGAAACCACAAAATATATTGATAGAAATATAGGCAGTTTCCTGTTATTCGGTTCCCTTTAAATTATGTGTCTTTATGGCTTCTACTGGTTAAAAAAAAACTCTGAAAAAATGCCTATACTACTCAACGTATTACACAGAATGGGTGTCTAACTCTCCTTGGAAGATACATCACTCTATGCTGCCCTCCTTTTGCTGTTTCTGCAGGTTCTCTGATCAACAATCTGTAAACTACTTGTGTTCCCTGCACTACAGAAGTAATAGGTGTTTATATGTTTTTGACTTTGAGGAGAAGTTTACTCCTTGTAAAGATTAAAAACATTTAAAAGTTTATAGATTTTATTGCATTCAGTGCTTCCCACTTTTAAACACCATTGACGGTTGCTATAGCTTAAGAACTTAAACTATGCATTTCAATCATTCATGCATGCTTCATGTGAAGAACATCAGTCATATGCCAGTCTCTCCTGGATGCTGGGGAAATTGTCATGAACAAAACAGACTAAAATTATTACCTTCCTGGAACATAACATATAGCCTAGCTGATTACATTTTTTGTGTTAATATGTTAATAGGTGTGTGTGCATATGTGTATTTTAGTGTTATATCACTAAAAGACAATGTGTTGTGTCCTTGCTTCTATATATGACAAGATAATATACTTTAAGTAATTTTTCATTCATTATCATATTTTGAGTATGGACAGCAATGACAGCATTCACTGATTTCTAAAAGACCAAGGTCTGTTTGGTGCCATTTTAAATTATTTCCTTTGATTTTTGTGTTAAAACTTTTTACATGGGTTTATTTTTAGGCATTTAATAAAACATTCAAAAGAGTAATTAGAAGTTAATTAGTGATGGGATGTAATGTGATTTTTTTTTTTTTGCTTTCAAAAGTAACAAAGTGTGTTGACTGTTTCTCTTACTGACTTGGCTTTCAAATCTTCATAAAATTTGAGTATTGGGGCTTGCATACATTTTCAGTGAAGTAGATTTTTTTATTATGTTTTATAAGTGAAACTAACAACTGTTCTAGAAAGCATGTCCTAAGAATACTAATTATTGAGGATTATAGGTACATGAACATCTGTGTGTATCTTTTGATTATACAGGGTAAATAAATTTAGATACCAAAATATTCTCAAACTAAAAGAAACACCATCCTTTTCCCCACAGTATTCATATCAGGATTATTTCTTCTTCACTGAAATATTGTAAAGTGTAGCCTTCTCCAAATCACTCATTTAGAAGAGTTTGAATGTTCAGTGGTGTCTTCATATTATGTACTAAAGTTGTTATTTAAATGATTTTTTTCTCACATTTCTCTATTTTTCATTCACTTTAGCTATGTCATTTCTTGTGAGAAGAAACCTTATACAAGAACAAGGACATCTTCCCTCCCAAATCTGACAAACGCTTGTATGTTTGTTCATGCACGCTTCTACACAAACATATTTTGGTAAATTCAACACTTTAGCTAGTGAAGTTTAAAGAATTCTTGAATATATTAGACTTGGGTAATTGAAATAACCATCATTTTAGAATGAGAACCATTAGCCCATATAGTTAAAAGAATTTGCCCAAAGATACATAATTAAATACTTTGAATGAAGGTTTTCCACTTCAAGTCCCACCTTCTCACCACAAAAAAAAAAAAAAAAATGCCTAAAGCACAGAACTTGAACAATTTCAGAGAGCTCATTATCTTTCCCAAGCTTTCTTTGATTGTACATTGCTAATAATGCCTTGCAGATGACATTAAAAATTGGTATTTGCAACAACTGACGAAAGTGTTCACATGGTTTTGGAGTTTCTATTTTTGGAATTCTATTACTTCAAAAATGATTCATATTCATGGAAATTTTCAGTCATTTAAATCTACCACTTTATCACTCAGTTTCCTTCTCATTTCCCTCTTTTTATCATGGCCTGATGCATAAAACTTTCAACTTTTTTTTTTTTACTCAAGTTTTCCTTTGTTGTACTTCCTGAGCAAAACCTAAACTTTGGGGAACACCTACATGAGGTATATATAACTGCACCAGTAACTATCTGTTTGTGGAGAAAAACAGTGTTATGCCTAAATTTATATTTATAAATTTGAGAATTGCTTTCAATGCTTTCTTGAAATTTGAATCTTTCTTCCTTTATATATTTTATAACCAACATTCTGTTATCTTAACCCCACCCCCGCCAACGACCACAATTTTCATTGGGTGATAGGGTTAGCTCACTGCTACTTGAACCCTACTTTACACTTACTGTTAGAAGACTTTCCTGAATGCTAAATCTAAAAAATAGTTATCAAGTTATTTTCTGTCGCCCAATTTAAATGTTCTGTTTGAGTCATACCACTGAAAACAGTGTTCTTATGTGCAACACATATTTCCTCCCACCAGGATGTAAAGTCTATGACAGCAAGCCTGTTTTATAAAACTTTATATCCTCAGTATTTAGAACAGTGTCTGATGCTTACTAGTAAACAAATACTCATTGAGAACTGAAAGAATAAACCTGTATGATTTTTGTAAATATATATTTACTATTTTTATAAATTTCCTATTAGCATATAAATTTGTATTCAGAAAACAAATGTATCAATGATCTATCATTACTTTGCATCCTTGTTTGTTTTTCTACAATACACGATTTGTCCCTTCAGGGGTGGTCACCACAGTTTTCCCACAACCAAAGCATCCTTAGTCCTCCATCATAGTCCATTGTGCTCTCCTACCCCTACTCTGCAGGATTTATCCCATAGCTCTCTCCCCATCATCAAATGTCTATTGGATGCCTCATATCTTCTTGCCAGAGTGCTTCTTCAAAGAAGTCCAGGGTTAGCATAATTGTTGTTCCTGTATAAGTTATCTGTTTCTTCCCCTTCATCAGCGTCATTATATTTTTTTCCTTATCTTAGACTCTTGAAAGCTTTACTGCTATGTGTCTTGCTATGGGTATCCTATTATATAGGTAGTTTGCTGTTCTTTTTGTTTCCTGTATTTGTATATTCAGTTCCTTAGACAAGTTTGGGGAGTTTTCTTTCAGTCTATCTTTAAAAAGTTGTTCCATTCTCTTCTATCTTATCCTTCTTAGATTCCTCTGAGTCTTCTATAACCTTTCCTCATGGTGTCAGTCATCTTGAAATGTTTCTTCATCCTTGTTCCTTTATATATCTTTCTTTTTCCATATTGAGTCTTTCCTCATCTGTGTCTTTGAAATAACTTATTCATTCTTCCATTTGGCTTTCTCCAGAATTTTTTATCTCCTCCACTGATCTTTTTACATCTACAAATCTTTTATTTTTCAATGTTGTTTCAGTGTTGATCTTCTGTTGATAGGTTGTGTTTATCATAGCAGTCATTTCCTTTTCTGAATTTCCTAACATATTTCTGATCTGTTTTTCTTCATTTTCTTTGTATTGGTTCAATTCTTTAATTTTCTTAATTATGACAATGTTGAATCATATGCCTTACAGGTATAAAAAAGCTATTCTGTGTTATTGTGGTTTGGTTCTGTGTTTTGTTTTCTCTCTGTGGTGCATTGTTTGCTGAAAATTTGGTTAACCATTTTTACTCTTCTTTCTCAACATTGTTTGCTTTGAGATTGCCTTGCTATAGTTGGGGCTTTTGTTGTGCATGGGTCCTTCTCTACCACTGTTCTCTGCATTTACTTGGTGATAAACCCTGCTGCTTGGGTCTTGTGAGGTCTGGGCTGGAGCTTGGGCCTTCCACAGAGCACTTCTGTCCAGGCTCTGGTATCTCAGAAGGCTGGTAGGTTGAGGGGGTGAGTTGCTAGATCCACACCCAGCCTGGAAGTGAAATCTCTGGGAATATTTCTAGTGATGGGGAGAGCTTCAGAAGAAAAGTTAATTCAAAAACTTGGTACCTTTCTCTCACTGACCTTGAGCAAATGCCTTAAGCCTCTGAATAAAATTTCTTTCATAGTAAAATTAAAAATTGGACTGGATAGACTTGAATATCTCTTTTTTAGCCTAACACACTGGGATCTTTTTGTTTTGTTTTGTTTTTCTCTAGACAATTAATTACTTACATTTTTCACTTTTAATATTTGAGGTTTGATAGTTAACAAATTTTCACTCAAGAACTTTATCAATATTTGTGGGTTTTGCTTACATTAGCAAGTGTCTTAGTTTTCTTTAAAATTTTCTCTCAACTATTTTAAAAACACTTCAAACTATTAACAAGTGCTAGTATGTGCACATTATTTAAACTTCACTATAGATTTTTATATTTATTTTAAAGATTTATTTATTTATGCATACAAGAACTTGGATACAGGCCAGAGGTTTGGGGGTTGATGGTAAGGAGAATTCACCAGAGACAGAGCGGGAGTGGAACAGGCAGATTGACTGAAATACACTGCTGAAGGGAGCAGCTGGCAAGACATGAGAGGTCTGCTGCGTCAAGTGGATCAGCTCCCTGGCCGGGGATCAAACTCTTGTAGCAGTGGCTGGTAGCAGCTTGATAGAGCTGAGCCTTTAACCCCTGTGCCACCAGGGAGGCCCAGTTTTTATATTTTCAATAATTATTATCTTATAAATTGGCATATCTCTTATCTTATCCCTTTAAAATTTGTTTTTTTTTTTTCAATGGTGTTCCTAATATACAACTTTATATTGTATGAACCACTCTACTGAAGTTTCAATATTAAAAAAAAAATAGGTTATGTCCAAATCCACCACTGTTGCTCTTACTTTATTAAATGTATTTTTTTCAGTTATTAATTTTTTGAACCACAAAACAGAATAGAAAACTAAAATGCAATCTCAAAATGCAAGTGACAAAATGCACCATGGTTTAAATTTTCATCTGACAGAAGAATGTTCCATAATTTTGACAAACCAATGGATCATGATGTAGTTCAGTGTCCTATAAAACCTAAGGACCAACCTAAAAATAAAATTACCATTTCTATTTTCTTATAGTATCTACTTTAACTCCATTTACATCATGAATTTCAGCAAACTGGATCACTCCGGGAAGTCTATGAACATTAATGGTGTGGCAACTATTTTGGAAATTATGTTTTAAAGATTTATTTTTTATTTACACATACAAGCTGGGGTACAGGCCAGAGGCGTGGGGCAGTGAGAGGGTTCACCAGAGACAGAGTGGGGAGCAGAACAAGCAGATCAGAAATACACTGCTGAGGGGAGCAGCGGGCGAGGCAGGAGAGGTCTGCCGCGCCATGTGGGATTCTCCCTGGCCAGGCGTCGAACTCGTGTCGCCGCTGCCGTCAGCTCCACAGCGCAGCGCTCAACCGCTGCGCCACCAGGGAGGCCCTGGAAATTATGTTTTAGTCCCAATCTGATAACATCTTTCAAGAATCAGGTAGGTATTTGACATATAATTACAATCAGCATACTTACACTCAACTAGTACAGTGATTTATTATAGTATGAAGAAACTAAGTTAATTCTACAGATACATTTGGAAAGGATTAGCCAGTCAGCATGTGTCAGTTTTGAAATTAAATACTGCCTATTGCTGTACTGATGCTGTTCTTTAATTTATCCAACTTGAAACCTTGGCCAAGCACTGTTTCTCATAATATAGCCATGAGATCACAGCTTGAAGGCCTTACATGGAAAATAATAGGATCAAAATGAGACTCTCTCACCTTAAGGACTTCAAACCACTTTGCGGCTTTTCCAGTCAGGAGCACACAAACCTCCAAGGAACTTTGAAATTTCCTAGTGACTCTTTTCTTACAATTCCTTTCCCCCTATCATTAAGGGTTCAGTTTGCCTTAAATAGGAAGGAAAGGCAATCAATAATGTTCTGTTAGCATATGCCATTCATGTGCTGACAGTCATTCAATCCATCACCCCCTCATCTTTATGTTCTGACTTACTGAGTAATTCAACAAATTTTGTTTTGAATACCTACTGTGTGCCAGGCCCCATACTATGTGTTGCAACAAGGCAAATAAGGTTTATTTTTATAATATCTATACTAAACAATTTACAAATATTTAAGTTCACATGAATATTTGTGGAGTGTTAGCATTACAACCCATATTAAGAAATAATTTAGTCAATCATCTTTATTTCATTTGTGTGGAATCTGAGTCTTAGAAATAAGGTTATACGGTCAGTGAAGATCCATAGTACATAAAATACCAGTATTTGTTCTACTTTGCCACACATCCATAATAATTATAAAGACACATTTTATAAAATATATATTCCTTTCTTCTACACATTCTTTCACTATGTTATGGTTATTCTTCTACTGAGATGAGATGACCTGATTGCAAGAGTTACACTTTTTAGTTTGCCCTTTTCTGAGTCACTTTCAATTTCAGATCCGTTGATTGTTTTCTGACACCATAGGAATAATCTTGGCTGCAAAGGAGGCCAGGTGAGTCCCCAAGGTTTGCTTATTTGTGCTTCATTTCTCTTCTGTTACTAACTGTGAGACCATTTGGCAACAGTTGACGCAGAGCCTTAAGATAATTAGTTCTTCCTCTAAATGGCATGGTTTTTTGAGGAAAGTATGCAACATTTGTTTCAAAACCCAAATCTATCATTTGTAGGATGTGACCCATTTTTGTGGCACTTTGATATTTTTGAAAATAGTTTACATGAATAATGTCCTCGATAAAGTGGTCTCTTTATGCCCTATTTCTGAATTATTCCACTGTTACCCCACTCAGATCTTATACTAATTGAAGAGAACTAAAAATTACTTGATTGAAAGCACAAATACTAGAAATAGGTATAAAATTGAAATAAAATTTAATTAAGGTCTATGAAAATGCTTATTAATTATATACTATAAATTGAAAATTATGTAACAATGTACTTAGTAACTAGCATTTAGAATAAATCTCTCTTAGTATTTTCTTAACATTTTAACTTTGTCATATGAATTAGGAAAATTATTCAAATGGATTCTAAAATGATGGATGCATTTTCAGTATAATTGGGTAACAATATATTTTTAATGTTTACCCATATATCTGTATCAGAAAATACACATATGTGTATTTTCAAATAAATTTGATTTCAAAATAAATTTGAAATACATTAATAAATGCAAATAATTCCTTAAGGATTTGTTTAATCATATCAGAATAATCAGATTAGATTTTACTAATTCTTTTTCATTTTTTAAATTGAATTAACAATTGATGTAAATTTCAGATGTTCATGGTTAAAATCAGCATGTGTTTAAAAATTTACATTTTCTTTAACTATAGATGAGATAAAATTCCCTATGAAACTTTAAAATTTAAATTGTGTTATCATGACATAATCAGGAGCACCTTTTTTTTCATCTTCATCTACAATTCATGCCCTACAACTTATATATATAACACTAGTAATTCCTTGATGATAAACCATAATACCAATGCTCTCACATCATTATTATTTCCCAAGGCTTGGGGAAATAATTTGCTTCTAGTAGCCAATGGAATAACACTCCTTTTTTTTTTTTTTTTTACTGAAAACGAGTAAATTCGTTCATTTGCTGTGGAATTCAACACCCTTAGAATTTTGACACAGATCATACTTCTAAGCTTATTTATAATTAGTATCAATGACATAATATAAAAATAGCTTTATTATTATAGTAACTATATAATGTTACCATTGGGTCACATTTTATTATACCAAAGGTTTAATTTTCCCAGTATCTTGTACATTGAAAGATTTCTTTGCTTCCTGTAACAGGAATGCCATTGTACTATCTTTGCCACAGAAATTGTCAGGGATGGTAAAGCTCAAATGCCATTATATCCTGGAGTTTTCTTAAATCTTCTTAAAAGGAATTCATATTCCCTTCTCTTATTCTTCCTTAATCCTTTGAAAATTTATCAAAGCATCAACCATGATGGTAGCAATAATAACAAACTTTATTACATATTGCAAACAAGGTGCTAAGCTGCGAAGTATAATATGCCCTATCTCCTTTAATTCTATTTGTAATCTAAGAGATTAGGTAATATTCCAGATTTATAAAGTAATATTTGACATAGCTTGAGACATTGCAGTGTGTCCAGATGGTTAGTAAGAAATCAATAGAGTAAGTATACATGCTTGCTGTAACACATTTGCTCTTGAAAGCCAGCATGCATTTGCCCAGTCCTCTGCTTTGATTTGGAACAAGACATAATTTTTTATTTTATTTGAATGCAAACCTTTGTGTCATAGTAGATACTTGTTTTTCATTTAAAAAATAACAATATATTTTTCATACTATAAACATAAATTTGACTTGATATCTCGTTATAATACTAGAATATTCAATTAGGCATAATGAAATCATTGGTTATTCCTGGAATTTTTTTTTCAGATTCCCTTGCCTATCTGTACACACACACTCACACACATAATGTTCAACATGACAAATGCCTAATATTATAGGAAATCTTACTAGAGATCATATATTCCAATTTTTTCTTTCACCCCTTTAGTGAGAAAGAAAGTAAAAGTATCGTCTTAAGGCCACTGAAAATAGAATACCCCAAACCATGAGTCCTGTTCACTCTTGTATTAACCAATTTGGGAGAAAAAAAATTATATATGAGTTCTTTATGTTTCAAGGACTAAATTGATAACAATAATCTGCTTGGCTTTTGGAAATGACTGTGATCAAAAGAAGAAACAAAGTGATTCGAGATGGTAAGTGTATGAGTCTGTCCAAATCAGCATCCTCTTAACCATCTGGTGCCAGAGATATGGCTGTAGAGTCACTGAGATAGCTTAGCACTAAAAAGTTGCAATACCAGATGACAAAGTCTAAGGGATCTTTGCCTCAGATTCCTTGGAAAGATGGAATGAGCCTGTCAAATGAGCCAAATAGACAAGGCAACATCAAGAATCTGTTGGTCTGCACATACATGGGCATCAATGTGTGACACTGCATGACCAGGAATCAACAGGAGGAATACAAAGAATAATACATTTTTTTAAGTTTATTTATCTTTGCATAGAAGAACTGTGTTAAGGCCAGAGGTGCAGGCCTGAGAGGATTCACAAGAGACACAGTTGAGGAGCAGAACAGGTGGATGTACTGAAATATACCACTAAGTGGAACAGGGGGCAAGACAAGAGAGATCTGCTGTTCCATTTGTGGGTTAGTTCCCTTGCTGGAGATTGAATCCAGACTGTAGTGGTGATAGAACTGAGACTTAAACCATAGGCCACCAGAAAGGACACATACAAAGAGGAAATCTAATGTTCCTTTGGTCTGGGTAAGGAATCAATCAAGTAATCCACGAGAGAAGAGCATAAAAACCATGCTCACTTAATTGATACAGACAAAGCACTTGTAAAAACCAAACCAATTTATAATTAAAACAACTCATACAAATAGGAACAAAGAGGATGTCCTCATTTATTTGAACAACTTTACAAAAAATGCTTAAAACTAACATCATATTTAATGGCAAGGAAATAGATCTTTCTCCCCTAAACTTGGGAAAAGGTAAGGCTGTTATTTCTCACTGCTGCTATTCAGTTTTATACTGGAAGCTCTAACTGATAGCTTTGGTGACTCTATCTTCTGGAGTAGTCTGAATAAGTAATGGGAATGCAAAGTTTAACACAGTTATTCATCTTCTGTTACTATTTCATTTGAGGAAGCAAAAAGATAAGTTTTTGCAAACTGGTTTTGTTAATGAGAATTATCCTATCTTTTACCCATTATAGCATCAATCAAATATGGGGGGTGGGTGGGAAGAGGGAGAGAGGTGTGTATACTACAATCCCATATGACAAGGGTAATAGCTAAAATATTCCCCATAATCAATTTTGCCCTGCAGTAGTGTCAGATTACCTCTATTTCACAGTCCACCTAAATAAAGTGCCAATTGTCATATGAAAGTAATTCCAAGGACTTCTCTCACCTCTAAGTTAATGACCATTACTTAAGCAATACATATTATGTTCAAGGAACTTAGCTATGCTATGCTACAGTAAGAAATGAAAAACATAAACCTTAACCTGAGGAGTTTCTGTTCTCCCACAGGAAAAATAAATTAACCAGCCAATTGCAAATATAAGTGTTTGCTTAACCATGTTATAATTTTACTTGTCATTATAAAAAATAGCAAAAAAAAATTATCAATGATTAACACTCTTTTGTCAACATGAATTATATCAGAAATAAATGCACATGAGACCAAATGAGGGCAGTAGGATAAAATAAAGTTTGTTACAGCTTCTGAAAAATTTAAATTTAATATTAAGCTAGCAAAATAAATTATTTCCTCACAGGACATTTTCACAGAGCAATCTGAGATGGGTATCTCTTTAAGCTAATTCATTCCAAGACTAATGATGACACTAAAAATGTGGAAAGGGCAAAATAATCCCAGGGAAGTTGTTTTAGAGTTGGTGTAACTTGTCGAAGTTTGCATTAAGTTCTGCCTTCGCTCTCACATGAACTAATACATTTTTTATTATTAATGTGTCCTTGAATGTGTTTTTTGTTATTTGCAGTTGAAAATATCTGAACTTATATAGTCTGGCACAAGTCATTTAACAACCTCATAATTTTTTTCATTTACAATATGATTTCTGTGGTTATTAAAGGTTTTTTATCAATCTACTGAAATGAAGTTTGTCACAGTGCATTGTTATCTATAAACTAAAATACATTTTAAGGTTATCATTTTGGAGTATGAGCAAAATAACAGTAATCAGATTTAAGTTCATTCTCACTAAGAAACATGACTGTGCAAACTAAAATGGCAAAAATATGCCTAGCTACTGATTTTTATATAGAAGAACTCAGGAAAGCATCATTCTTTTATGACAACTATCAACAACATAACATTTTGTGAAAAAATAAATTTTAAAGCATTTTCACATTTACTTTGCAAGAGGAAGACAAGGTCCTAAGGGAGATTGCTTTAAACATTTATGATGCAAAGTTATGATCAGTAAAGTTGAACATTTGCCTGGTAAAATACACCTTTTGCCAGCATATACAAATATTTACACCCTCACCAACCTCTTTTAAAGTGAGGAAGTAGCATACTAAGGATTTGGATGAAGCACAGGATCTAGCATTAAGGTTGTAGAGAAATCAGGCTTGAGAGAGAGAGAGCAGCTATGAACACCAAAGAAGAGCAAGCTTGGATGTGATGTGAAAGGGAAGAGTAGGTGAAGAAGAACACTTTAGTAGGGGACAAAGCTGGTTAAGAATTTATCCAATGACATTTTTTAAAAAAGTGCTTCAGGGAATTTTCCAATGGGTTCAAAAATTCTTTTGTCAAGTTTACATTTCATTTTTTTTGTTGTTAAAAGATTTATTTATTTGTGCATACAAAAACTGGGGTGTAGAACAGAGGTGTGGGGGGGTGAGAGGATTCACCAGAGACAGAGTGGGGAGCAGAACAGGCAGATTTACTGAAATACACTGCTGAGGGGAGCAGCGGGAGAGGCAGGAGAGGTCTGCTGTGCCATGTGGGAAGCTCCCTGGCCTGGGATCGAACTTGTGCTGCAGTGGCTGCAGATAGCATCATAGTGCTGAGACTTAAACCGTTGCTCAAGGGATGTGCAATTAAATATAGATTATATATTAAATATAGATTATATATACTAAATATGTATTTAATATATTAAATGTTCAATATATTATAAAATATAGACATACTTTAACCCACAAATCCTCCTTTTAAAAGCTATACAACCCAGAGCGAGTTACATAAAATCTATAAACTTCACTTTTCTCATGTGCAAGATGGGAAAAATCATACTTACATAATAGTGTTCCATACTTAACCAGGGAGGTCCCTACATTTCATTTTGTAACTTTGAAAATGCATTCTTCTACTTCTAAGAAACATTCTATTTATATTTCTCTTAAAATTTCCAATTTGGTGATTGGTAAAGAATGGAATTGTACTTTGGGAAAAAAATCTAGCGATTTTTTTTATTCAGGTTTATATATGGTTGATAATACCCAGTGTTCTTCATCTAAATTACAGGAAAGGTTATTGTTTTAATAGGAAAATAATTTAAGTTGGATATCTTCCATTACCATTACAATAGTTTATGAAGGATTTTAAAAAGACTGAAAAAATAGAAAAGATCCAGAGTGAAAGCATTCAATATTTTTCTCTTTCTTTCTGGCTTGTTTTGCTGCAAAATGTAAAAGATATAAATAACAATAAAAATATATATTAAAAAAAAAGATTCAGAGTGACCAAAATGCTAGTAAATTCTCCTGAAATACATAATGATTCCAGTGGGGGGTGAAAGTAAAACATTTGTTAAAGAAAGACAACTAAAAGACTGTTGAATGATTGTTTAGCTGCCTGAACTATGATAAGAAAATTGATCCTAGAGAAAAACGGAATTGCTATTTTTGCTGACATGTAAGCACTGATAGAGTTCTTTGTGAACCCATCACTACATAGACTAATGAGAAGGTTTTGGATATTTGCAAAACAGGTTTTATTGAAAAACATGATTGTCCTAAAGCATGGAAACATGTTTTGACATAAATCAGGTCATTTTTCCTATAAATCTTTACAGAAAAACTTGCCAATATGGACTCAGGCTTGGTAGAATTAGTTTTTCTAAAAACTGAAAGGTAGTCTCAAAAATGAAGCAGTGATTGATGGGACCTTAATGAAATTATAAATTATTTTGTTTACAACTATTGACTTCCTAGTTTACTTCTCTGTCTGTCTTGCTAATAGAATTTTTTTATGCTGCTTTCATTTATGAAACAGAACATACTTGCATATTATCAATCATATTTTGTACTCAAATCTTCTTGTTTAAGATTTAGTTTTCAAAGTTAGGATTGGTACTTTGGGGATAAATATCTTAACAAATCAATACATGTAAAATTATTTCAGTAAGAATGCATAAAGTACACATATATATGTGTGTGTGTGTATATATATATATATGTATATATATATATGTATATGTATGTGTGTGTAGATGTGTGTGTGTGTGCGTGCGTGCGTGTGTGTGTGTGTACATATTGCCGTTTAAATGACTCTGGGCCAATAAAAAAATCCTTCTTCATTCAAAACTGGTAAGGTTTTGGGAATTGTGATGTATAACACATAGAGAATACAAAACAAATTAGGATGATACAAGTGTTTCCTAGGTTGGTTCTTTTGCAGTCCTAAAACACTACCAAAGCAATAAAATATTCTTTCAAATTCCATTATATTTTTCTTTCAGAAACCGCATATAAATTTCTACCACTAGTAACAATTTCTTATTTGTGCATGGGGAATATTTGGAGGAGAAAAAGCACTATAGGAATTGTTAGAGAGCAGGAAAAGACTTATGATAAATCAACCTTCTAAATTCTTCATTTGGGTAAAGGCAACATTGAATGTATATTATTAAATATAGACATAGTTCAACCCACAAATCCTCCATTTAAAAGCTATGCAATCCAGAGCGAGTTACATAAAATCTATAAACTTCAGTTTTCTCATGTACAAGATAGGAAAAATCATACTTACATAACAGTGTTCCATAACTAGTATGTTAAGCTCAAGGCTTCTATAGCATGGAACAAAGAAGACTTCCTAAAAGGTTGGAGAAAAATATGTTTTCTCTCACTGTAGGTTAGAGAAGAAAAAATATAGCAGGATGAAGAGTCTATGAGGATAGAAGTGATAAAGTGATACTTGAGTAAATAGTAATGAGAAGCTTGGCCACAAATCAGTTTTCATTACAATTTAAAAAGTTTAAAACTCATCTGGAAATGAGAGATGTCTATATGAAACACCGGATTATGATACTCTATAACAGAAAGTAGTACAGAATAAAACAGCCCAGGCTTGTGAAGAGAGAGAATTTTAAGAAGCTGATATTTGACATGAAGTAACAGGCATGGGGCTGTTACACTGAGACAGTCTTGGGGACAGTGCTGCCTCAGCCATGTATTTAATGGATGATTATAGTAAACTGGAGAGACTGAATGACAATTAAAGGGCTACGTTAGCCAAATACGGTTGCTTTGAAAAGTTGGGCCAAAAAAAAAAAAAAAAAAAGGATGATAACAGATTCACTAACAAAAGTGGTGATGGGTTTGTACCACTGATTGAACATAGTGATAAGAAATTCTATAGTCATTCTCAACCTGAACTTGGTCTATTCTTAAAGTTCTATAAGAAATGGTGGAAGACAGTTAATTATTTTCAAAAAATGCTGGATTTTCAGGGTCTTAATGAAATATGACTGCATTTGCTCAATGATTTTAGATGTACAGTACAAATAATTATGTTATTTAGAATTAACTTACTTGGAATTTTTTATTTTTATGATGAATATGCTTATTCTGGACAATGAAAGCTAGTATGTTTATTATGCTTGCTACTCTTTCTAGATTTCTATCTTATAAGCTTTAGAATATATGATTACAAAATGCATTATTATAAACCATTTTAAATGCTTTTTGGAAATAAAAATATATGTTAGAAATAAAATTCTAATATTTGAAAATGTTCAATCAAATGTTTTGACTATATTTAGAATATGCATATCATTTTAAAATTTGTTTTGGAGTATGAAAAAGCATGTTCTATAACAACAACTTCCAAAAACATTATAGTCATGTAAGAATCAGAACTGTATGTGAAATCTTAAGCATTAAATACTGCAGCATTAAATACAGATAGTAGCTTTCAGTATAAAATAATTTTTTCCAGGGGAGATGTTGATAATGGGGAGGCTATGCATGTGTGTGAGTAGGAGTTATAGAGAAATCTCTGCACTACATATTTAATTTTGTTGTGAACTTAGAACAACTTAAAAGATGAAGTCTACTTTAAAAAGCAACTAAAATGTGCAAATAAATAACAATTTCAAATAATTATCATATTTGAATTTTAATTTTTAACCTCCTTTGCTATACAAATCTTTGGATATTTTTACATTCTAAAACTAACTTCAAAATATCAAAAAAGTAAAGGTTTTTTACTGGCAAATGTGAGAAACTTCAGCTATTATTTTATCACATAGTAATGTTCCTTCAGTATATAATTTCTATTTTGTAATCCCTAATAACTAATCTTTAGCAATAACCTAATAATGTGGGAAGAGTTTTATGTATACAATCAATTATACATATATATATATATATATTTATCTATATATACATATATTAGATATATACCTACATATTATATATTTATACATACATATCTATTATATATGATCAATTCTCACATTTTAATCTTTCTAGATATTTACTTTAAAACAATGATAGATAAAAATTGCCAAAATTATGGATGGTTTTCTTTTTCTATACAATAAACATATCTCTCAGAATTGTAATCACATAAGATAATTTCATTTTTAATTAAAAACATCTCTAAACTATTTTTCTTTAACAGTGATAGCGGAAAGTTATTCCAAGTAATCATCTTATATTTTTTTATTGAAAATAAATTTTAAAATTGTTTTTGTAGTTTCAGATGAAGCATGAAGAGAATAGAATTTCAAGAATTTTCATAAGAACTAATGGCTATGAAGTAGATTTTTAAATGTGATTATTCAACCATAATATTAATGTAAATAATATCTTTAGTAAAATATCACTATGAACACTTTTATATGTCTTAAATTTCTAATAATTGATCTTTTGTTATTTGCATTTTATGAAACAATATGTATGACATAATTCACTTATCAAAAATGTTTTCTTTAAAGTCATGACATAGAATGAAACAAGCAATACTACCTTGAAATTTTACTCAAATAACCTACTGAATAATGTCTATTCTTTAGAAAGCCAGCAATTCTAATTTCAAAACAGCTAGAAATGTGTGAAATAACACCTTTAAATTTTGACATTTTTATGCTTATTTATAAATTTAGCATTTGACATATCTCCTAAAAAGAAATACCCCTGTCTGGCATGAAATTGTAAAAATGGGAGACCTAGAAAACATCAATCAAGAAGAAAAAATATCAAGCTTTTCCTTCCTGCTTGGAAATATTGTTATAAGAAAGAATGAAATGGTATGCATGCAGGGAGTATTTTAAATTTATTTGTTGTCAAGGAGATAGTTATTTTATAAAGTAGATAGAGAACCTTGAGAAAAGAGGCTCACAGTCATCTGTGCTAGAAAATAAGTGACATTCAGAGGAAAACAGAGACTCAGAAGTTAAATTACAACCTACGATGATATCTGTTCCAACCTCTGCAACTTGATCTCCCACTCTAACTTTTCACAGTAGTATTTCAGGCCTCTTTCCAAATAACATACCACTAATGGTCTAAACAAAGCAAAGCTAATTAGACTGGCAAAGTGACTTTGTTAAATATGTGCCTTTTTAGCTTCAAATACTAATTTGCATAAATAAAAATATAATTCAACTATCAATAAGCTTTTTCCCCCCCCCAGGGAAAGCATTTACTTCATATGAAACTATTTTTATTTTTTTATTATTATTTACATCCTTTACATTATTGTGTATTCCCAGTAGGTTACCTACTACCGATTCACCCGTGAACCATCATCATAGTCCCTTGTGCTCTTTTCTGCCCCGTTTGAGCTCTTATCCTCCCTCTCCCTCGTTGAATGTCTCTTTCTTATTTGGTTCCCCTATATTCCTTTTTTAAGTGAAACCATTCCATATTTTTCTCTTTCTGGCTTACTTCTCTGGGCATGATCCCTTCTAGTTTCATCCATGTTGCTGCGAATTGCATGGATTTTTTTTTTTGAATGCTGAATAGTATTCTGTGGTGTATATGTGCCACATCTTTTTTTTTTAAGATTTATTTATTTATTCATACAAGCTGGGGTACAGTCCAGAGGCGTGGGGCTGCGAGAGGGTTCACCAGAGACAGAGTGGGGAGCAGAACAGGCAGATCAAAGGAAACACACTGCTGAGGGGAGCAGCAGGCGAGGCAGGAGAGGTCTGCTGTGACATGTGGGAATCTCCCCGGCCGGGTGTTGAACTTGCCTCGCCACTGCCGACAGCTACACAGCGCAGCGCCTAACCGCTGCACCACCAGGGAGGCCCGTGTGCCACATCTTCTTGATCCAATCATCTATTTTGGGGCATCTGAGTTGTTTCCATATTATTAGCTATTGTAAACAGTGCTGCAAAGTATTGATCACAAAAATCTACAAAGAACTCACATGACTCAACAAAAACAAAACAAAAAATCCAGTCAAAAAATAGGTAGAAGAACTTAAAAGACACTTCTCCAAAGAAGAAATGCAAATGGACAACAGGCATATGAAAAATGTTCAACATCCCTCATAATTAGGGAAATACAAATCAAAACCACAATGAGATGCCACCTTACACCAGCGAGAATAGCACATACTAAAAAAAAACAGGAAACAAAAAATGTTGGCATGGATGTGGAGAAAAAGGAACTCTCCTACATTGCTGATGGGAATGCAAACTGGTCCAACCACTATGGAAAACTGTATAGTGGTTCCTCAAACTGCTAAAAATGGAGCTTCCATAGACCCAGTAATACCATTTCTAGGAATCTACCCAAAGGACACAAAAACGTTAACCCAAAATGACGCATTTGAAACTATTTTTTAAAGGAATTAATTTATACAACATGACAGTAGAGGTTATTAAATGGCTTATTATATGTACTTTTTACAACTATATATTTGAATGTGTTTACCAGTATATATACATACATGAGCACACACATATGTGTATAAAATATACTGCTTGATTAGGAAAACAAATCCATGTTGTAGGGATGGCAGAATTTAAAATCTTAATTTTACCACAGAAGGCAGATGTTTAAATTCAGATGGTGAATATTATGAATGATTGAAGAGCAACTAATAATCTAGGCCAATGCCCTAGGTGTTCAAATAAATTATTCTTTGTTCAATTCATTAAAGATCATTAAGTTGTGGCATAAATATAGAACTGGAAAAAATTCTATTAAATTACAAATGAAGTGTGCTTATTTCCCCTGTCTTTTTTAAGAGAAACATTTCATAACATTACATAAAATGGTTACTTATGTCTTCATTGTAATATTTCTTCTTGCAAAGAATTAGTGCTGGTACTTAGGTTCTTCAAGTAATTAGCTTAGACATGTGGTAATATTTGTTTTTTCCACAGAGAATGACAAAGTTTTGTTATGAATGTCTTGCCAATTTATACTTCTCGCTGAGCATTTTTGATTACTTTTATTTTATCTACTCTTCAGTGTGCACATTATACATAATAAAGGAGATGTGTCATCAAGAAAGTTTCATAACATGTTTTCCAATGGAAATGTATTTTTGTCTTTATAAGTCAAAAAGGAAAAAGCAAAACTGGTGCAAATTTCAGATGATATATATTATATAGAAAATACTAAAGCCTTTTCAAAAAAACAGAATTAATAAATAAATTTAGTGAAATCAATACACAAATATCTATTGTGTTTCTATGCACTAGTAACAAATTATCTGAAAGAGAAGTTAGAAAACAATCCCATGAAAAGTAATAAATACCTAGAAACAAATGGGGCCCATGAGGCAAAGATTTGTATATTGAAAACAATAAGACATTAATGAAAGAGATTAAGGTCACAAATAACTGGAAATATATTCTATTTTCAATAGTAAGACAAATTAACATTGTTAAAAAGGCCACCAAGCTTTGCTGCACAAAGCAATATACAGATTCAATGCAATCCTTATCAAAATCCCAATGATATTTTCCAAAAGTAGAAAAAAAATTACTAAAATTTTCATGGAACCACAAAAGCCACTGACAAAGAACAAAGCTGGAAACATCAGGTTCCCTGATTTCAAGCTATATAACAAAACTCTAGTGACTAATATAGTATGACATTGAAATTGAAAAAGATGTATTGAACAATATAATGGAATAAAGAGCCAAAAAATAAACCTATGCATATATGGGCAATTAATTTAAGACATAATTGCCAGGAATATGCAATGAGGAAAGGACAATCTTTTCAATGATTAGTGCTGGAGAAACTGGACAGCCACACGCAAAAGAAGGAAACTAAGTCAATAACTTGCAGAGTACACACACAAAAAAATAATTCAAAGATCTAAAACCATAAAACTCCTGGAAAAAGGAAAAAAAAAAATAGATGGACAATTCCTTGACACTAACCTTGGGAATTTTTTTTTAATATATACTCAAAGCAAAAACAAGTAAAAATAATTAAATGTGTCTGAATGAAATTAAGAAGCTTCTGCATAACAAAGGAAGTCATAAACTAAATGAGAAAATAACCTACTGAATGAAAGAAAAAAATTGCAAATCACAAATCTGATAAGGTATTAATTCACAAAATATATAAAGAATTCATACTACACAATAACAAAGAAATAAACAATCTGATTAAAAAATGGGTAGAGGATCTGTACTGAACAGACACAAAGAAGATACATGATATCGAATATCACTATTATCAGGGAATTAAAAGTAAAAATCACAATAATATATTACATCCTACCTGTAAGAATTGCTATTATCATACTGACAAGAAATAAAAAGTTTTGACAAAGAAGTAGAGAAAAGAGTACACTTGTGCACTGTAATAAAAATATAATTTGGTTCAATTACTATGTTAAACAACATGGAGTCTCCACAAAAAAAATTCTATAATTGATGAGTTCTACATTTGGGTATTTTAGAAGAAAACAAAAATACTAACTATAAAAGATGTGCACTACCATTTTTCTTGCAGCCTCACTCCAATCACAATAGCAAAGATCCGTTGTTTTTATCAACGGATAAATGGATAAAGTTATTGTTGTGCATAAAACAATGGAATGTTATTCAAACTTTAAACAAAAATGAAATATTTTCATCATGACAACATGGATGGAACTTGAAGATATGATGAAGAGTGAAACCAAAAACAAAGAACCCAAAAGAAATGGGATGAATTTGTGTTTAACAGAGACCAGGAGGTTGGAGAAATGGTTGAATGAGGTAAATAAAAATGATCATATATGCTCAAACTCTGTGAAAGTAGCCATTCAGTACATCTCTATCTTCGGGATAACTTATTTATACCTAAAACTGATGTTAATGGTATTTAAAAACATTGTTCTCTTTTATTTGTTATGTAGGCTTCCTCTATGCTGTAAATTAATTATTGCTAAATAGTGAGCTTGTAGAAATTTTCATGATACTTAACATGGACTTTTTTTAAGGATTTATTTATGTATGCATAAAGGAGCTGGGCTATAGGCAAAATGTGAGAGGACTCACCAGACACAGAGTGTGAAGCACAACAGGAGGATTGACTGAAATATACTGCTGAGGGGAGCAGCAGGTGAGAAAGGAGAGTTCTGCTGTTTCAGGAGGGTCAGCTCCCTGGCTAGGGATCTAACTCATGCTACAGGCTGCTGATAGCTAAGTAGTGCTGAGGCTTAACCCTTTGCATCACCAAGGAGGCCCAATAACATGGAGATTTTTATTCTTTCCCTTAGGATAGGTTTTACATATTATCTCAGAACTGAAGAGCCCAACACAGGTTTTCTTTATGTGAGTTTACAATCTTCATATGTTCAGAAAAAAATAAGTAATATTGCAATGAGAAATTTTGCCAAGAAAGTTATCATATTATCTTTGAAAATGAAAAAAAAAGAAACTTTCTATTTTTGAGGAAAAAAAAACAAAAAAGAATGCCAAAACAAAGAAACATTTTATCATTTATATCCCCGCCACCCTTTTTTCCACCCTTTACATTCTTTAAATCTGAAAACAAAAGATTTGTTATCAGTGTCAACTACTTTATTTTTATTTTGCTTGTCAGTTCACAATTTGTTTTTTACTTTATATTTCCCATATATTCATGAAATCATCCAATACCTGCCTTTATCTTTCTGGCTAACTTTACCTCATGTAATAGCTTCAAATTTCCTTCCTTTATGAATTTCTTTTTTCCTTATAGCTGAATATGAGTCCATATTTATCTTATGTAATATCTCTAATCATCTATCATTTTGTTTGTTTCTATATCTTACCTAAAGAAATATTGTCACCCAGGGCCTCCCCGGTAGCGCAGCGGTTGGGCGCTGCGCTGTGGAGCAGCGACGCGAGTTCGATGCCCGGCCGGGGAGAATCCCACATGGCACAGCGGACCTCTCCTGCCTTGCTCGCTGCTCCCCTCAGCAGTGTATTTCTGGTCTGCCTGTTCTGCTCCCCACTTTGGTGAACCCTCTTGCCGCCCCATGCCTCTGGCCTGTACCCCAGCTTGCATGTATAAATTAAAAAAAAATTAAAAAGAAATATTGTCACCCAAATATTGTGAAGCATAAAATTTTTGAAGTTGATGGTTTCATGCTCTTCAGATAGAGAACTACAATTAGGATTGGTGGCTCATGTGGTATTTCTGGTGTTAGATTGTAGAGAATGATCCAGACTGCAAGAATCCTTTTTCTTTTTGTGTGTTTTTTAATCTCCATTTCCACTTGCTTCAACAAAGCACAGGCTAAAGAATCAGATGGCCAAGACTAAATTCCTGATTTTATCATTTATTATATGAATTTGGATATATTTCTTAAACCTCAAAATTTTGGTTTCATCATAGGTAAACATACACCACATATACAATGTAAGGGACTCAATTCAGTACACTTGAAGTACCCAATCAGTTTATTATACTCACATCCACTCACTATGACTAACCCTGAATATCATTACCATTGTTAGAAAGCACAGCATCATTGAACTGTTTGGCCTCCCTGGTGGTGTAAGAGGTTAAATCTCAGCACTATGAAGCTGGTGGCAGCCACTACAGCAAGAGTTTGATCCCCAGCTAGGTATCTTCCCACATGGTGCAGCAGACCTCGCCTGCCTTGCCCGCTGCTCCCCTCAGCAGTGTACTTCAGTAGATTTACCTATTCTGCTTCCCACTCTGGTGAATCCTCTCACACAACCCCACCCCCCACCTCTGGTTTACACCCCAAATCTTATATGCATAAATAAATAAATCTTAAAAAAAGAAATCATCACTGAACTCTGAAAACTGATTAATGTCTAATGAACAAAAATTATCAGTTTCGTATTGGGTTGATCTCTCTCCTTTACAAATGTGTTTATCAAATGGGCCAATAATAATGACCATTACTCTTCTTTAATATTAAGGAATGTTATTAAATTGCCCGGATCTTTAAAAACTCTGTGACTCAAAAATAAATTGCTAGTCTTTTAAAATTAACCTTTAAGTATGTTGAAACTTAAATATCCCACTTATTCTTCTCATAACTTTTTAAAAAATTCATTCTTATTTCAATGAAACCTTCTGAGGGTAAGCAATTTTTAAAAACTTGTGTGGGCAAACAAAAATTTTCAGAATTCCAAATCTTTTGCATGAATAAATTACTGACAAATGATACCATTTACTAATGTGAGAAAACAAGAAATGGAGCAAATTTTAAAGAAAGATTACATACTGAAAATTAGTGAAAGACTCAGGTTACCTCTCCATTCTAATTAATGCATGTACAAGGTGTGATTTGTTAAACCAGTACAATGAAACCACTAATTAATTTTCCTTCACAAATTTACCTTTGCAAATACAAAAGAAAAATTCCTTGAAAATTAATGTGATGGCTTTTTCTATCTTCCTGAATAGATTTTAAAACTGAATTTAAAAGGTCAATTAAGCTGTAAAGAGGAAGAATGTCGATCATTTCAGAAGCATATTTGCTAATAAAGAAAGAAAGAAGTGAACCTTTGATGTGATCATCTCAGTCAATAATGTCTGCTTATTCTCAGGGGCTTGAAAAGAAGCTATGCTGTTTCTTAGTTTGTGAGAGTAATTTTTTAGAACAAAAGTTTGAGAACATTATAATGCATGTTTATTAAAACAGGTTTTTGGTACTTAGTTAAAACAGCTTGAATTCACTTTGTTAAAAATTATATTAGGTATTTTATGCTGGCACAATCTGTTCTGCTTCATTTGTGAAGGTGTTTACACAATTTTTTCTTTTCCTTCAAAAACAAGTAAGCCTATAACACCTGGTTGCTGTCATGTCAAACTCAAGTACTGTAAGTTATGACATTGTCCATATCTAGGGATCTGTTACACAAAGTCATGGGGATTCTTTGCTTCTAATTATCTCAAGTGATGCATATCTTTTCCGAAGTTAGGACTAGTATCAGAAATGAAGAAACTGTTTAGCAATGTTATTTTAAAAAAATAAAGAAAAATAAAGAACAATATTTTTAATATAATTTACCATTTCTGAGGCTTCTGGATTTTCGTTAATCAAAAGTTACTATATGTAGGAAAGCAATAAACAAAGTATAAATAACTCTTTACATGACACTCAAAGATAAAATAAGGACATTCTAAAGTAGAGACGTGTACCTCAGACCCAGAGCATCAATTAATAATTATGTCATGGAAAAGTAGAATTCTACAACAAATTGCATTGTTTTTCTGGTCCCAATCTCTTAGTCCTTTGACACTATAATATCAGATTAAAGTCTTAGTAGTATATACCCAGATGATAGATAGATAGATAGATAGATAGATAGATAGATAGATAGATAAAAAGATTGATAATGTCTCCTGACTTTCTTTAGAAATATATAGATATATCCCAGATTCCTTTAAGAACTCCCATTAGTATAATACAACAGTGAATACTCTCTGGAATCTACTTGACTAGCTTCTAAGTTATCTCCTTCATCCTACCAATGAATCCCAACGGAGACTCTACCCTACTTGATTTTTGTATGTGGTTACCTTTTTTTCAAATACTATTAGTTACCTTTTCTGCTATTTTGAATGTCTTTTTCTTTTTTGAATTATAGATGCTGCTAATATTTTGTATAGATTTTGAGTTATATCTTTTCTACAATACATGTTCTATATAGAATATGTGAAATATTTTCTCTTGATTAAATGGGTAAAAATGAATAACTAAATTGTTTAGAACATGAGAAGCATTAATGCTATTTTTAAAATAAGATTTTAATGCTTACGGTATTCTTACACATTCCTTAATTCTACCATTGTCTTAGATTTCTACAGACCCAAAAACATGAAAAAATAGTATTTTACTATTTAAGCCTTGATTTTCTCATTGCCAATATGCATTGCAATTTTATTCCATTTTTCACAATACACTTAATATGAAGAAATGAACATAAATTATTATATCATAATTATAGAACAAAAAATAAATTTTCTGTTTTGTTTAAACTTGGAGTGAAGCAGACATTTCTATACTTGACAACAAAATGACATAAATGGCTTCCAAAATTTAAAGTGTGTTGGGGCCTCCCTGGTGGTTCAAGGGGTTAAGTCTCAGAACTATGAAGCTATCACAGACACTGCTGAAGCTGTCAGCAGCATGAGTTCAATCCCCAGCCAGGGAGCCAAACCACATGGAGCAGCAGACCTCTCTTACCTCGCCCACTGCTCCCCTCAGCTGTGTATTTCAATCAATCCACCTGTTCTGTTCCTCACTCTGTCTCTGGTGAATCCCCTCACCTCCATGCTCCTGACCTATACCCCACCTCTTGTATGCATAAAGAAATAAAAATCTTAAAAAAAAATTAGAGTGTGCACAGAAATCCCAATTTAATATCTTTCCTTATAGATATAATTGTTCAAATTTGTGTTTTAGAGCCCCAAGGCACCAAGATTCTGACAGATACTAAGCCTGAGTTCAATCTCCACCAGGGAACTGACCCACATGGCTCAGCAGAACTCTCCTGTCTCACCTCTTCTCCCCTCAGCAGAGGTGTCATTAAAGATTCAGCTCCAGAAGCAAGGCCCAGCACAAAAACAAAAGAGAAAACAAACAATTGAGAATACATAAAACTAAAATGTTTCTACACAGTGAAGAGGGAAACTTAACTAAAATGATATATGATGTACAGAATAAAACATAGAAAAACACTCTGTGACATAAACTTCAGAAATATTTTTGAGGATTCATCTCCAGCAGGAAGGAAAACAAAGATGAATATAAACTAGTGGGACTATATCAAACTGAAAAGCTTCTGTACAGCAAGAAAGACAATAACCAAAATGAAGAGGCAACCTACTGAATGGGAGAGATTATTCCACATCATACATCTGACAAGGGACTGATATAAAAGATCTACAAATAATGTATACAACTCAACATCAAGAAGACAAGCAACACAATCAAAAGAAAAAAAGACTAAAGCGCTAAGTAAGTACTTCTCCAAAAGATATGCAGATGGCTAAAAGACATAGGGAAAAAAATGTTCAACATTACTTATCAGGTAAATGCAGATCAAAACTACAATGAAATACCACCACACAACTGTGAGATGGCTCATATTAAAAAATACATAAACAGGGCCTCTCTGTTGGCGCAGCGGTTGAGCGCTGAGCTGTGGAGCTGTGGGCAGCGCGTGATGCGAGTTCAATGCCCGGCCGGGGAGAATCCCACATGGTGCGGCAGACCTCTCCTGCCTCGCCCGCTGCTCCCCTCAGCAGTGTGTTTCCTTTGATCTGCCTGTTCTGCTCCCCACTCTGTCTCTGGTAAACCCTCTCGCCGCCCCACGCCTCTGGCTTGTACCTCAGCTTGTATGTATAAATAAATAAATCTTTAAAAAATAAAATAAATAAATAAACAGAAACAGTAAGTGCTGATGACAGCATAGAGAAAAAGGAACACTCGCACACTTTTGGTGGGAATGTAGACTGGTCCAGCCCCTATGGAAACACTAAAAATGGTCTGTCATAGGACCCAGTAATTCCACTCTTAGGTATCTACCAAATAACACAAAAACACTAATTTGAAAGGAAACCTGCACTCCTGTCTACTGCAGCATTATTTATAAAAACCAAGATATGGAAACTACCTAAATATTCCCTCACCCCAAAGATGACTGAATCAAGAAGATGTGGTATATATACACAACAGAATACTACTAGGCAATCAAAAAATATAAACTCATACCTTGTGGCAACATGGATGTAGCTGGAAGGGATTATACTAGGAGAAATAATTCAGAAGGACAAAGATAAATACCAGATGGTTTCACTTATGTGTGAAATACAGAGAAATCAAACAAAAGATCAGGCAAAGACAGATCTTGAAAGTTTAGCATAGATCTGAGGCATACAGGAGAGGCGGGTAAGACAGAAGGAGAGGAAGAGAAGGGAAAAACAGGAGGAGGCGGAACACATTGGACTGTGACTTAAACTACCAAAAGGGGAGTTGGTGGGGTGTGAGGAAAGTGAGAGGGGAATCTAATGGAGGATTACTGGGTTGTTAGTGGTAGATGTGGTGAAATAACATACAATTGTAGAGTTGCAAACCTGTACCCCTAAGACATATTGTGATGTAAGGCAATATTACCTCAGTATGTATAACAAAAAAAAAGAAGTAATCTATGCAATAAGAATACAAAGTGGCAGGGGCCTCCCCAGTGGCGCAGCGGTTAAGCGCTGCGCTGTGGAGCTGTCGGCAGCGGCGACGTGAGTTCGACGCCCGGCCGGGGAGAATCCCACATGGTGTGGCAGACCTCTCCTGCCTCGCCCACTGCTCCCCTCAGCAATGTATTTCTGATCTGCCTGTTCTGCTCCCCGCTCTGTCTCTGGTGAACCCTCTCGCCGCCCCATGCCTCTGGCCTGTCCCCCAGCTTGTATGTATAAATAAAAAATAAAAATCTTTAAAAAAAAAAAAAAGAATACAAAGTGGCAAACTAAGGGAAGATGAATTTGTTTTCTTTTATGATATCATAAAAGAATTGGAATCCTGATTTTATCTCTTGTCCATCCCTATTTTCTTTTTATCTCAGCACCTGACATATATTTCCCCTTCTCCTCTTTTTCTTTCTATACATTCAGGGTAATTAAGGATTTTAAATCTTAATCTAGTTTTCTGTTAACTCTTAATTTCATACAGGTGAATATAAATTTTCTAGTTTCAAATCATACAAAAAGCACTAAAAATAAAAAGTAATTGAATTAATGTTTATTGTCTAGCCTACTGTTTGCTAATTTTTATCAGTAATTCTTTTGAACCTCATTATATTACCTTGAGGTAAGTTAGAAAGTGATCATTTTACAGATGAGATTAGAGAGATAACATGATTATAAATTAATTTATAGGAAGTTATTCAGATTACTCATAGCTATTCAGATATTCTATGTTCAACGTCCATGCAAATATTTCTCTATCGATTACTGTAACAGATAATAAAGTATAATTTCCAATTGAGGGCATAAAATGTTTAGCTATTTTTAACTACAACATAAAGTAGGATCAAAATGGTTTATAAGTCACACACTGTGTTCTGGGTATTCAAATTTTATGCTGGAAGAATCAAGGAAGGATTCATGGTAAGAAAAGTATTAGATATGAAACTTTACATGTCTTAACAAGCAGACACAGATTAAGAAAAAGTAGTTTCATAAAACAGCTGCATGAACAGAAATGCAAAGTGAGTTAAATGTAGCATTTTTTGTTGAAAGACTTACATTGCCTTATATTTAAGATGCAAATAGAGAAGTCAAAGGCTTTAAAACTAAGATGGCATTTGGGATCTTTCTGTCATCTTGAATGCCAAGTATTGTCTTACTGCTATCACCACGCAATACATTCTGTCTCTGTTCTTGCTTCAGAAATTCTGGAGAGATTACAGGAAGAGATCCTACAATAATTAAGACAATAAAGGTAATCGCTTGTTTGTGACTGAGAATTATAAAGTAGTGCTGGTATTTACCATATCATCCTACCGTTGGGTATTTAGAACAATTCTAAAAGTTACCTCATCTCTGATGATGGGGTGATTAAATTCTTATTGCTTTCTTGATATTTATACAGCAGCCTCAGGGCCTTAGAAGTTAACATAAAATGAGCAAATCATCCTTCTATGCTTGAATTGGACAATCATTTGTCTCCTTATATTCAGAGCAAACATGAGGCTTTCAACAGCATTTATCAGTTATGTTTATGTTGCAGGACCATTTGAGATTTTGCCCAATTGATAAGGAGGCTCTAAAAGTACTTGAGTAAGGAAAAAGTAAGAACTTAGACTGCTCCTCTCCATACTGTTCCATATTCAGACTTTTTTCCCCCCAAAACAAAGACATAATGCATAGCCGGAAACAGAGCTAAATTTCACAAAAGGGGAGTTAGAACCGTGTTCCTCCTTTATAATCTTCATTCTTCTGAGACCTTATCTGTGGTAATTGATCTAGTAAAACCAATTGCCACTTCTGGGTTTATCCTCACACATTGACTTCTGATTGGTTTCAGGGTTTCAGTCAAAAAGAACACCAACAGCAGAGTGGATTACATGAACAGAAAACTGTTGAGGTATTTCTTTGTACCCCTTTCCAGCTTCAATACTTTGATGGCGTGGCATCCCTCTACGAAAATTCCAACTCCTTTCAGGGGCCAATCCCACTTCATAGCTCCACACTCCATAGACAATGCTATCACTATTTCCACTTACCCAAGGAGAGCCATTGCCTTCCAGCTGACTCAATTATTTTCATATTTCTACAGCTATCTATTAAAATTATTTCTTTAAGCCATCTATAGGAATTAAGTATCCTGTCCAAATTTTAACTGATATATGTAGAAAAGTATTGCAGTTTCCAGCATTTTCTATTCTATTTACTCACCTTTACTTAAAGTTTTAATTTTCTCTATTTGTATGTATCTTCTTTCAGGGTTTGTCTCAGAGAGAATTTCAATATACAGTGCAAGTTATCTGCTAATAAAACAAGTTTAGTGTTATTTGACTTTATTACTTGAGAAGTGGAACTACTGAGGGAAAAGTTTTACTCTGGCCTAGTGGTTCCCATGCCACCTGCATCAGAATCATTGGAAACACAAATTCTCAGTCCCCATTCAATATTAAACGATTCAAAAACACTATCTGCATTTCACAATCTTTTCAGGAAATTCTTATATATGTTAAATTTTCAGAAAATGTCAAAAAAAGCAGAATTCACATTCCAGTAAATGGAAACTTTTTCAGTATCTTCCTATTTTCTACAATGAAAGTTATTATTTAAACATCTAAAAGTTAACTATCACCTGCCGTCATGGTCTACGTCTCCTCTTGCTTATCAAAATTCTCTTTGCTTCTCAAAATCTGACATAAATGGCACTTACCATCAAAACCTTTCCTGTTCTTCAAAAACGGAATGGGGTCTCCATGGTAGCACAGCAGTTAAGCGCTGCGCTGTGGAGCTGTTGGCAGCGGCAACCTGAGTTCTAAGCCCGGTCGGGGAGATTCCCACATGGCGCGGCAGACCTCTCCTGCCTCGCCCGCTGCTGCCCTCAGCAGTGTATTTCGGTTGATCTGCCTGTTCTGCTCCCCCCCTCTGTCTCTGGTGAACCCTCTCATTGCCTCACACCTCTGGCCTGTACCCCAACATTGTATGCATAAGTAAATAAATCTTTAAAAAAATGGGTATCTTTTTTTCCCTGTTTTTTTTTTTTTTTGGTCTTGTTTTTGTGCATTGCATGTGATGCCTTATAACAATACCACTTGGTTAGTTTTTTTTTTTCTTCATCTTCACTTTGTTTTATTAGTCTCCTCCAAACGGTTGTGGTGAGTAAAAACTATGTTTCAGTTTTAATTGCATTTTTTAATGTAACATTGAATGTAGATGGGTCACACAATATTCTAAAATTGTCTGATCTATCAAAAATAGTGTCGGCACTTGAAAATATACATTAAAAAGTTCCTTACCAAGAACTTGAAGAAATTAACAATATGTAAACAATATAAAGCCTAGGGCATACATTTAATAATTCATTTCAGAATTTTAAAACAAGATCAGGTGTTATGTGAAGTTAGCACACAAGTTTATGATGTTAGACATTTACTTCATAAAAAATCCAGAATATAATGTGCAAATATAGGAACATAAGGTCAGAAAAGATTAAGATTAAAAAATAACTTAGTTTCTGGTCCTCCCTGGTGGCCCAAGGGGTTAAGTCTCAGCCTGTGAAGCTGTTCAGAGCCACTGCAGCATGAGCAGCATGAGTTTAATCCCGGCCAGGGAGTTTCCCACATGGCGCAGCAGACCTCTCCTGCCTTGCCCGCTGCTCCCCTCAGCAGTGTGTTTCAGTAGATCTGCCTGTTCTGCTCCCCACTCTGTCTCTGGTGAATCCTCTCACCACCCCACACCTCTGGCCTCTACCCCAACTTGGATGCATAAATAAATACATCTTAAAAAAAAAAAAACTTAGTTTCTAATTGCTTATGATTCAAAAATAATCAGTATTATTCAGAATACAACATTTATGTAACTAAATAATATCAGGAAAAATGTAACAAAAAATTAATTTAGTGAGACATAAATATTTGCAGTGCAGATTTGTATTTTTTTTATAATATATATTTTTATTGTTATTTATGTCTTTTACATTTTGCATTCCCCTTCGGTAGCCCACCACCAATTCACCCGTGACCCATCTCCATGATCCCTTGAGTTCTTTTCTATTCCATTTTGTGCCCTTTCCCTTCCCTCCCTCCGGCTCCTTCCTCCCCCCCTTCCCCCCCACTGATTGTCTCTCTCCCACCCGGCCTCCCTATAGTCCTGTTATAAGTGAAACCATTCGATATTTTTCTCTTTCTTTCTGGCTTATTTCACTGAGTATGATCCCCTCTAATTCCATCCATGTCGCTGC
>PVIJ01003859.1:0-127437 GCA_004024925.1 Scalopus aquaticus | reverse complement strand
TGTAGAAGAGTTCCTTTTTCTCCACATCCTTTCCAGCATTTGTTGTTGCCTGTATTTTTAATGTGTGCCATCCTCACAGGTGTGAGGTGGTATCTCATAGTGGTTTTGATTTGCATTTCCTTGATTATAAGTGATGTTGAGCATTTTTTCATGTATCTGTTGGCCATTTGCTTTTCTTGTTTGGAGAAGTGCCTTTTGAGCTCTTCTGCCCATTTTCTGTACAGCAAAAGAGGCATTAACCAAAACTAACAGACACCCTACCAACTGGGAAAAGATCTTTGCACACAATACATCTGATAAAGGACTGATAACAAAAATTTACAAGGAACTGACACAACTCAACAAAAACAAAGCCAATAACCCAGTCAAAACCACCCTAATTTGACCCATTCTGATGTGATTTCTCAGAGCAGTTGAACATTTGATGAAGTGAAGTCATCTTTACCTTGATTTTTCCTATGGTGGGCACACTGAAGTATTTTAAATAGAGAAGTTGAAGGATTAAAAGACCTTAATCAAACTAAACAAATTCATATATTATAGCACATTTAAACAGAAATTACAGGAAGGAGGGGGCTTCTCTTCATACTGATTCAACAATGAAAATACTTTTTGATTCATTTTGCTGCTTTGTATATTGTTGGTAAGCAATGAATGAGCCGTACCAAATTCCAGCATACTGGGGTGCATTTTGTAGGATATGGAAGAGGAGGGGAAGGATGAGAAAGAAGGACATAATAAACTAAAAAAATTTACCATAAAAGTACCCCAACTTGTTCATCTTCTATGGCACAGAGGGTGGTGTGGTTGGAATGCAAATCTCACCATAATATTTCTTGACTGAAGACAAGTCTTTGGCTTCCTGCTGCTCTTGGCATAAGGGACCAAATCCTTAATGTGGACTGACAAGACCTAGCGTGGTCTGGTCTCTGTCTACCTCCCCAGATTCATTTAGTTTTATGTGTTAATTGCTATGCAGCCACTCCCTTGAACACCTCATAATTTTTCCTGTACCAGACATTGCACATTACAATTTATATGCCTGGAAAGGATTTGGCCACATTCCTTGACTCCCACCCATCTTCAGATCTTAGCACACTTCATTTCTTCAGGAAAAACTCAGATCTCTGTGATGTGGGGGACAGTTCTCTGTAGGTTCTTTCCTTCCTCATTGGTCCAAGCCTTCTGAGCAAAGGATATCTGAGAGCTGGGGATAATGTTTTCCTGAGAAGGACTGGACATTTCTCCCACGAGATACCCTTCGTAGGAATGCCCTCTTCTTCCCCTCTCTGAAGACATTCCAGAGTAATAATAATGCTCCCCCTTCTTCTCTGGAGGAGATTAATGTACATTGATCTGTTATCATCTCTTTTTGTCTCCAGAGCAGTGGAAACGTGGGTGGACTGTCTTATATAAGAGTCAGTCTCCTGAAATTTGAGGTTCCTCTTCTGTGGTGACCCTCATATGTAAGTCAGGGAACGTCTTCCCTAGTTGTTACCCAGTGGAGACTCTGATGTGGGAAGGGATGTGAGATCCTGCCACAGCTGCTGTTTCACTCTCAATGACAAACTCCATTTCTCTGGCCAGGCGTCTTGTCCCATGTCTCCCATCACATCAGCGACCCATACCTGGCAGCCTACATTGTCAGCTTGCAAGCTGGACACAATTTCAGATCCTTCAGTTTCTTTCTGAGCACCAGTTGACACTCATTGATGGCAAGTAGCACCATCAATTTTATACTTATCTGGGAATGTTTATCTCCGCCACCCAAAGGGCAGCATGTTGGACATGTTTCCCCCTGTGTATCTCTTGCCTGATGTTCATTAGGCCTCAGTTTTACTTGATGAATGTGGAGAAAGGTGATCATTCTAATGGAGAAGATGAGGAAAGACTTCAAAGAGAGAGAGAGATACTTGAAATGGGTGGAAAACAGAACTGGAGACAGAGGATGAGTACATCTGCTGTGGGAAGTGTGCAGTCAGGCTGGGAGGGAGCAGTGGGGGGTTGCTTGACAGATTCCTTGTGGCTTGGGTGAGGAGCAATGTGTGAGGGGAAATAATGAAAAGGGAGTCATTTTATTGGCAAATGTCACTATTTCTGAATTAAAGAAGGTATAGAAAATTCTGAAGGCTAGTAGAAATGAGAGACTGACATCTTTGTAGAGATTTAATTTCAGCAAGGCCAAATCAGGAAGGGATGTACCTACGAATTAGGTTCAGATTTTTTTGAAACACTGCTAGTGAGGAAGTAGATTTATACCTTGATTTTTCCCCCCCTTTACCTTTGGGGGTGGATGGAAAAAGGGGAGAGATTTAGCTGAGGAACATGTTGTTCTTTTGTACTTCTAAAATGAGTTTAGTATTGGTTAATCCCAAGGCATTTTAGAAGCAGGAGAAGTAAGAAATATATCAGGACTCAAAACAAAACAAAATAACAAACTATGGAAGACAATAGTAACTGCGGTTTGTGAGAAGTGGAGGCTGGGGATGACTCTGCAGACTGTGGGCTTTTCTATTGACAACTGTGACATGATTTCTCTGAGATTTAGGGTTCTTCACAGAGAAGGGATGCTGGGGTGCTCCCCAGGGCATGGCAAAACAGTTATGCAATAAATCCTCGTTACAAAATTAAATGCATAGATTGAGCTTAATTTGCTCAATTTCTAACTGAATTAAGAATGCTTTTATGTTTTCTTTATTTGTTCCTTTATTTAATTAAAGAATAGAATTAGGAATTAATAATTAATTCTTAGGGATTCTTTTAAGGAAAAAAGCATAAGAATAGGAAATCATGTATCATTAAGCTACAAGATCTTTTTCCTATTCACTGAAGTTTTCAAAAGGAAAATGGCAACTCCTTGCTACCTCAAATAAAATGAAACACATAGAAATAAGAAGAGAATCTTTCCTGGGAAATTGTCTTTGGTAATAATATGTACAAAAATTATCTTTAATGGACCTGTCATGACTAAACCTCTACCATTTTTAATATTTTAGGGTGCTCATTCTTGAGTTCTTCTGAACTTAGTTATAATCTGTAGGGTGTTTTGAATCATACAATGCTGCTTTTCTTTTTACTAAATAGCCACAGATAGCTGTGCCTTTAGAAAGTAGTAAAGTTGACTTTTTGTGACTTTTCAGTTTCTTTCTTCAATTTCTGTTGCAATGGGGGTTCCAGGTTTGATTCTAACAGGATATCCCCCCTATCTTTGTCATCAATCTTTTTGAAAAGGAGAATTCAGATGAAACAAGCTGTTTAGAGTTATTTGTAAAGCAAATTAGATTAACTAGGAGTGATGGTATATGGAGCTCTATCAGTTAGAACCAGGATGGGCTGCACATAATAGAAAAATCCATAATAACATTGACTTAAATGAAATAATGGTTGTTTTTCACATAATTAAACCTGGAACTAAGTAATTCAGGGATAGTACAGGACTATACAGCAGATTTTATTTTTCAAGGATGACCATTAAAAACATCTTTTCTTTTGTTGGTAGAAGTTTTTAGAAGGAAGATTTATTTGATGAGTTTCACTTAATGCAATACACCTAGAAGGCAATCACAATACAATGAAAAAAATTTAAATCAAGGCCTCAGAATGTCATACAAACAGTAAAATCAAAATCCTAAAGTATTGGTATTACATCTCAGTTTTTCTCAATTAATTTCAAAAAAACTTATACATGCCTTAGAGGTTGTTAAAAGGTACTAGAACTAACAAACATATCAAATATTTTACTTTTAATTGTAAATACACCTCCTATTTTGAGTTTTACAAAAAAGAAATGTCTTTCAACATGTATTCGAGCAGTGTTCTATGTAATGTGGTCTAACAAAAACATTTTAAATGATTCAATTGTTTTAATCTGAATACAATTACTGCATAAGTAAATCTGACAACAGAAAAGCTGAAAATCATTTAACAGCTATAGTTTCCTCTTTGTTAGTGTTAAAAAAACTGAACCTTAAGTATTAAAACAATCCTGATTTCTACCTAGAGTAAGCATAAATAACTAGCTTATATTGCAAAATTGTTAAACAATTACTGTTATATGTGTGTGTATATATACATATATATATGGAAATCAAAAGCGGCAAAATGGGCAGACAAAAACAAATACAAATCATGACATCTTAAGATGCAGGGAGTATGACATCACAAGGAGAGAATAACTCTCTAGAATCCAACAGCAAATACGTGGAAAGATTTTATTGGATATGGAGTTCAAAATTGGATATGGAGTTCAAAGTGATAAATGGTAATTCAGAAAAGTGAATCAAAGAGAGAAAAGAAATTTCAGAAAAACAAATGAATGACCTAAGAAATGGAATTAATGAACAGGAGAGAGTAATTGAAAATTTAAATTAGGGCCTCCCTGGTAGCGCAGCGGTTGAGCGCTACGCTGTGGAACTCTCCGCACCACGCGATGCGAGTTTGACGCCCAGCCGGGGAGAATCCCACATGGTGTGGCAGACCTCTCCTGCCTCGCCCGCTGCTCCCCTCAGCAGTGTATTTCTTATCTGCCTGTTCTGCTCCCCACTCTGTCTCTGGTGAACCCTCTCACCGCCCCCACGCCTCTGGCCTGTACTCCAGCTTGTATGTATAAATAAATAGATCTTTAAAAAAAGAAAAGAAAATTTAAATTAGAAAAGATGATTCAGGATTCAGGATGTAAAAGATGCTTACAGATGACATAAAAAACTCTAGAGAAGATATGGAAGCAGAATAGACTAAATGGAGGAGTGAATACATGATCTTGAAGATTAGCAATGCACAAAAGACCCAGGTGGAAGAAATAGAAATACAAAGCATCAGCTGAAAAAAAACAAAAAAAAAAAAACAAAACCAACATGTCAAAAACTCTACAACTCCATCAGAAAAGGCAACACATGGATAATGATATCCCAGAAGTGGAAGAGAGGGCTGGGGCAAACAGCTGTTCAATGAGATAATAGAGGAAAACTTCCCAAACCTAGGGAAGGAACTAATTATACGGGTCCACAAAGCTAATAGAACATTTGGTTATCAAAATGCAATGAGATTTACACTAAGACACATAGTTATGAGAATACCAAGAGTTTAAAACAAAGAAAGATTATTGATGGTGGCTAGGGAAAGAAGTAGATAACCTATAAACTCTCATCAGGCTTACATCAGATTTCTCTGAGGAAACCCTACAAAAAGGGAAAGAATGGAATAACATATTCAAAATAATTAAAAATAAAACTGCCAACTTGGAGTAATATATCCTGAAATATCTTTTTTCATGTAAGAGAGAAATAAAGGCCTTCCCAGACAAAAAGAAGTGGAAGGAGTTTGCGAACAGTAGACTTCTCCTATAAGAAATGTTGAAAAGAGCTCTCCTATCTAAATCAAAGAAAATATCATTCACAAAAAAGTTGGACAAAAAACCAGATAGAATAAAAAAACTGAAGACAGAATGAGAGTAGCAGTTCATCATATATAAAAAATCACCCTGTTCCATGAATCAAAAGCTGGTTGGCTCAGATAAAAAAAAACAAACACCCAACTTTTGATTTTCTCCAGGAGACACTTCTTAGCTCCAAAGATAAACACAGGCTCAAAGTAAATGGTTGGACAGTAAATCTATAAACATATCAGATACCTCCCCCCACCAAGGAAAGGATATGACAGTATAACTTATATAACATAAAATAGACTTCCAGCTAAAAAGGTAACATTAGACAGGGATGAACATTTAATAATGATTAAGGGATCAATACATCAGGAAAACATATTTAATCATATATGTACCCAAAAACCCATCAAAATATGTACAGCAACTATTAACAAATCTAAAACAGTCACTGGCATCAGCACAATAGTACAGAACTTCAACAGTCCTCTTTCATCAATGGACACATCAACCAGACAGAAAATCAATAAGGAAACAATAGTTTTAAATGAGAAATTAGACCAGATAGACATAATAGATATTTATAGATTAAAAAAAACCTGAGTACACATTCCTCCCTAGTGCACATGGAACGTTTTCCAGGATAGGCCACATGTTGGATTATTACAGCATTTTCCCAGAGAAATCAAGACAACACTCAGAGAGAAAGTTTTATTTGTCACACTGGTGGGCCCAGGGGGCTAGCTTCCAAAAGTCTGAGACCCTAAAAACAGGAATGGTGAGGTTTTATTCAGTTTGTATGCAGAAACTTTCTATGCTTGAGCGACAACTGGCAGCATGAATATGAGGAAGCTTTGCCAGTTTGAGTTTATCAGGAACCTTTTAGAACACCAGAAAGGGGACATGGTCACCGTGGCCATTATTGCAGGCGAGTCGGTCAGCAGCCCTCAGTAACTTCCCGCTTCAGGATCACAAAAAAGTGTCAATAAAGTCATGAAGATTGAAAGTGTATCAAGTATCTTTACTGATCACAATGATATCAAACTACCAATCAACCATAAAAAGAGAGCAGGAAATACCTCTAATATGTGGAGATTGAAGAACATACTACTGAATGACTGTGGATTAATCAGGAGGAATTAAAAAATACCTGGAAACAAATGAAAGTGAAAAAACAAGTTGCAGAACTAATGGGATGTAGTGAAAACAGTACAGGCCCACATCAAGAAATAAGAAAGAACTCAAATAAATAATCTAACCTTACACTTTAGAGAAATAGAAAAAGAGCAAACAAAACCAAAAGTCAGTAGAATGAAGAACATAATAAAAATTAGAGCAGAAATGAAAACAGTTCAGGAGATGAATAAAACCAAAAGCTGCTTCTTTGAAAATATTAACAAAATAGGCAAAACTCTATCTAGACTCACTAGGGAAAAAAAGGGAGAAAGTACTAGTAAATAGAATCAGAAATGAAAGACAAGTTACAATAGATATCATTGAAATACAAAGGGTCACAAAGGGCTACTATGAACATCTGTAAGCCCTTAAGTTGGATAACCTAGAAGAAAGGGATAAATTTTAGGAAGAATACCACCTTTTAAGACTGAATTAGGAAGAAATAGATAACCTGAACAGACCAATTCCAAGCGGTAATCAAAAATCTCCGAAAAAACAAAAGCCTGAGACCAGATGATTTCACTAGTGAGTTCTATCAAACCTGTAAAGATGAACTAATACAAGCTCTCAAGAGGGAAATCTTCCAACATTTTATGAGGCCAAGATTACTCTGATACCAGTTGCAGACAAGGATATCACACAAAGAAGAAAACTACAGGCCAATATCCCTGATGAACATAGGCGCAAACATCCTCAACAAAATCTTAGCAAACCAAATTCAACAGTACGTTAAAAGGATCATATATCATGACTGAATAGGATTTGTTCCAGGGATGCAAGGATGGCTCACCATTTGCAAAATGTAAATCACATCAACAAAAGGAAAAGGTAAATATATGACTTTATCAATAGATAAAGAGAAAGCATTTCTCAAGATTCAACATCATTTATGACAAAATCTCTCAAAAAAATGAGGCTAGATGCCAAAGAGTTTAATAGACAACGCTTTGAAGAAGATATACAGAGGGCCAAAAGGAACTTCACAAAATGCTCCTCCTTACTAGGGAAATGCAAATCAAAACAACAAAGAGACACTACTTTGAAGTGTGAGAATGGCTCACTTCAAAAAGACCAGTAAATGCTGGCAAAGGTGTAGAGAAAAAGGAGCCCTCATCACTGTTGGTGGTACTGGATACTCTTTCAGCCCCTATGTAAAACACTACCGAATTTTCTCAAAGTATCAAAATACATCTACCATATTATCCAGCACTTCTACTCCCAGGTATCTACCCAAAGCATGAAAAAGATTAATTTGCAGGGATATATACACTCATATCTTCACAGCAGCACTATTTGCAATAGCCAAGGTAAGGAAACAAGCTAAGTCCCCAAGGGCAGATGAGTGGATTAAGAAGATGTGGTGTCGCACAATGCGATACTACTAAGGTATTAAAAAAAATGACATTTTGCCATTTGCAACAACATGGATGGAACTGGAGGGAATTATGCCAAATGAAATAAATCAGAAGGAGAAAGACAAATATAGAATGATTTCACCTATGTGGAATAGCACAAGGAACTGTGGTGATGGTTCACGGGTGAATTGGTGGTAGCTAATCCATGGGGAATACACCATAATGTAAAAGATACAAATAATAATAATTATATATATATATATATATATATATATATAATAAAGAAATAAAATAAAGAAACAGGTAGAACTAAAGCATGACAAATTCTAGAAATCTGACTATGGAATTGAGTCTACCTGACTGGGAGGGCTGCAAGAGGGGAGCAGAGGGAGAAAGGAGGCCCAATGACTGTGGTGGAGGATTATGGGTGATTTGGTAGTGGGTTTGGTGTGGTAATGTATATCTGAAGAGGAGTGAATTTTTCTCCCTAAATCACATAGAGTGTGGTAAACATGTTACTGCAATAAAAAAAAAAGACAACTTAAAAAAAAGGAAATGCACTTAAACACATTATCTGTAACTCAACCACAATGACTTCATTAAAGCCATTATCAAACTGATATTATTATGGACAAAATAAGTAGTTTAAAATGCCAAAAAAAATTGTTCTTGCATTCTAACACTAAGTTTCCAGTGGTCTGTTACTCAAAAACATGAGTTTAGAATAGGGATTCATGAAAGTTGTTAGTGAACCAGGTCTTTCCAGCTCTCTGCTCTATTACCTCTGGAACATAACACTTGTCCTCATGTTTTAAGATGCTACTAGAGCTCCTGAAAGCAGGACTGAGTTTTGCTTTAGGGGAAATTTCCTGGAAATCCCTTACAATATTTCTCTAGTGCCCACAATTTAGTCACATGGTCACTCAGGGAAGGCTGAAAAAGAAATCTTTATTTTTGGCTTAACATATGAAGTGAAATTATTATGTTGTTTCAGGAGAAAAAGCAGAATGACTATTGCATTAGATAACTGGTATTTTGAAGGCTTTCTCCTGAGCCAAGTGCAAGAGCTCTATGTACAGGAGCTGGCACTGTTTCACTGTCATCTCAATATCTTTGATTAATGGTTAAATGACATCTATGTATAATTTTCACTGTAACTAGAATTTCAGTATGCTCATTCTGATGTTTCTGCATTGTGATGGTAACTGAGCAGCAATACCTTTAAACTTCCTATTAAAATACCCACAAATAACCACAAAAAGATTGGTACCATAGCTATAAACTGAGGAGAAAACAAAAATAGTTAAGTCTAGATAGACTACATTTTTACAACAAAATTTGGATTGTAATTTTTTTAGAGATTTATTTACTTATGCATACAAGAACTGTGGTGTAGGCCAAGAGGAGTGGGGGGTTAGGGGGGTGAGAGGATTCGCCAGAGACAGCGTGGGGAGCAGAACAGGTAGATCTACTGAAGTACACTGCTGAGGGGAGCAGCGGGTGAGGCAGGAGAGGTCTGCTGTGCCATATGGGAAGCTCCCTGGGTGGGGATCGAACTCGTGCTGCAGTGGCTGCTAATCTTATAGGCTGAGACTTAACCTGGTGTGCCACCAGGGAGGCCCTGGTATCAAAACTGTATTTTGAAAAGCATTCTAAGCTTATTTTCCATCCACTGAACCAGTGAGGAGAAGTCTTTTGACTATGGTCAAAAGTCCCTTAACTCTGGGACTCTGACTCCTCTCCAGAGAATGAATCAGGTAACTGCCTTACATAGCATGATTCTGAACCAGCAATATTTTTTTCTATGGTTCCCAAATCTCTAGTGCTTCCCCAACTCCTCTGACCTCCATTAAGGTGTATGTGTTCTTCACAGTGCACATTGTAAGTTCTAGGATTCAACATACCTGGTAGGAGGTCATAGAGGCTAGGTCATGAAGAAATGCTTCCTGGCATATCTCATTACTTTAGAAGGGCCCTGATATAAAAGGCAGAGCTGGAAAAGAAATAGAGGCCAGAGTGGAGCAAGCTGAGGTGGGTGGGTGGAATGGACATGTCACTTCATGAACAACTCTTTGCTGAAGGAATTAGAAGACATGTAGAAGATTCCCCTGAATGAACGGCTGTAGCTCCATAGCTGGGAAAGAGGCTGGACACGCTAGGCTTCTCTCCAGGTCTAGGTCATGTAGAGGAAAATATCTGATCCCTAATGGTCAGGGGTTTAGGGAAAGGATGAAGACCCTCTCACTGTTGTGGAGAAATGAGAGGGGCAGACAGAGAGGGAGGAATAACTCATCCCATTTACAGAGCAATAAACAAGTTCCCCTAAACTCACTAATATGGAGAAAATTCACAAACAAAAATCTTACCAAACTGATATAAATTATTTATTATTTTTTTAAGGGCAAGGAAGAAAGCCTTATAGGAGCATCTCAAGGTCATTAATGATTCTGTCTAATCTGTTACTCTCCCACAAGTACACCTACAGGCCTGTGTGCTGAGAACTGATGTTCAGCATGAGAACCCACAGACACTGCGAGATTTTCACTCATTGAATATTCAATTATGTTCTCTATATTCTATTTACTAAAGCAGAGCAGCAGACATTTAAAAAAAGGTTTCCATAATAAGAATTGGCTTTAGTTTCACAGACACTGTACTCTCCTGGTTGCATTTGTTTGCTAGTGCAATGTAGAGTTCCACCAGCAAGCCACCCAGACAATGCGTGTACAAGGAGAAAATGCTGAACATTTGCTTTGGGTGACCTGGAAATAGAGTAATATGAAATGAAAAACATGTTTTTAATTTCCCCACCATTTCACTCATGGCCTGACAATATTTCGTCATCAATCTATGTCTCTGCCTGTCTCTGTTTATGTCAGTGGATATATTGTTATTATACACACTACCTTTGGATATGGATCAGTGGGGATGAACTCTTACAGAATTTATTGCATTACTGTTTACTTAATGTGTGACAGTCAAGTATTTTGTTATGAACTGAATATTTGTGCTCTTCTAAAATTTATATGCTGAAGTCCTAATCCCCCAATTGTACTGATATTTGGATGTGGGGCCAGTGGGAGATGATTAGGGTTAGAATACTCGAAGGCGACGGAGCCTCATAATAAGATCAGTGATCTTGTAAGAGAGAGTTCTCTCTCCCTGCCACGTGAGGAAACAGTGAGAAGGGGGCCATCTGTGAGCCAGGAAGACAACTCTCACCCGCAACTGAATTGGCCGGCACCTAGATCTTGGGTTCATAGCTTCCAGAACTGTGAGAAAATAAGTTTGTCTTGTTAAATCCACCGGTCTAGGATATTTTGTTTTGGAAACCTGAGCTTAGTAAAAAACAAAAACAAAAACATTTCTCTATTTAGTAGTAATCATAGATAGATGATGACGACGGTAGCTAATACTTGGATTTCTGCCATTTGCTAGTCTTCCATGGTTTCCATGCTCAAGTGCTTTGAATCCCCATAACAATACTATGAGTTAGGGATTTTCAGTTGGTCTCACCTGACAGATAAGGAAAGTTTTACTTAAGGGACCTGCAGTCAGTAAGTGGTAGACTTAGAACCGGAATCTCAGACTTTGACTTCAAAACTATGTCCATTTCCAATGCTAGGGATTGTACTTCAGTTCTGAGTATTTTCAGTTAATAATTGTGATACTGGGCATATTATGCTTCAAGTTTTGAAAACTGTTTTTTTGCACCTGCTATTTGCACCTGCTTCTCACAATATCCCCCGGAATGGGTGTTATACATCTTAACCATAAATATCAATATCCGTGGGTCACATCCAGTGCTCTTTCTGATATGCCTCGCCATGTCCTCATTGTAGCAGATGTCTTTGGTGCTCCCTCTGCCCCTTCCAGTTTTGCCGTTGTGGGTCCACTGAGTTTAATTGCCAGTAACACATCTCACTTGTTGAGGAATTTTCCTGGTTGCCATGTGTCGAGCAGGCCTGGATTGCCAAGTATTGGCACCCTCCTGTTCACCCACGACAACCTCAACCAATGACTGACGGGAACTGGAATATAAATATTCTCACTCACAAAGAAATAGTCCAGCATTCAAGAGAGAATGTGATTGAGTCAGAATGAGAGATACATCCGTAAGGGCAGCGTGAATCACCACATAGCTCATAGTGAGTTTGAATCCTGAGCCAGCGCTGCCTCCTGCCTCCAACACTCCTTCACTCTGGGTAAGGGTGTGTGTTCTTCCCAGGCTCTAGATTGTCCTCATTTTTGGTGCTAAGTTCCAGTTTCTCAGAGGGATAACGTGCTTGCGGACTGTGTGAGGCAATCAGGCACCGGGCAGGCATGGAGGCTTGGGGCCTGGGAGGGGAATCTTTACTCATTCTCTTTGGGGTCTCTCTGATGTTCTCTCACGGTCTCTACCTCCTGCAGCAGTCGTTGCTTGTCCTCTTGTAGCTGTTCCAACGTCGTCTTTTCCTGTCTCTGTGTGACACCACCCTCTCAGCCTCAGCCTCCAGGCTCAGGGGTACCCACTTACGCATGCCCACACCACACTCCAGATGTCCACCATCAGACACGTGTGCCCCACACCCAGGCTCCCAAGCACCTCCTGCGTTCGAGGCCACAGGTGATAGCCACAGAGGCCAGCGGTGTAAAAGCCTGACCAATTGACTTACCTACGAGGACACATCCTTTGTTGTCTGCCTTCTCTTCCACATCTCAAATCCCCATCCTACTCTTTGCTGTTTTCCTTCATCTATCAAATAAAACACTTGCACTTGAATTCCTTATGTCAAGTTCTGCTAATGGAAGAACCTTAACCGAGAACACTCTGTGTTGCTGTCTAGCAGCTGTTATGCATTTTATCTGACACTTTAGGTCTCCGTTATTTTACCTCCTCTCTCCAACCCCATTGCAAATGGTGTGAATGTCATTTGCCTTTACACCCATTTGGGATTCAAGGGGGATTTTAAGGAGATTGACATTCCATGGGCTATGGTGTAGAAACTCAGGAGGCAGTGTTGGCTCAGGATTCAAACTCACTATGAGCTACAGTGGTGATTCACGCTGCCCTTACAGATCTATCTCTCATTCTGACTCAGTCACATGCTCTCTTGAATGCTGGACTATTTCTTTGTGTGAACTCACCTTCAGAGCAGTGGCTATCTTGAAAGCAGCATCTGTTTTACCCTTATTTTGTTTCCCCTGGTTTGAGTTATTCACAGGTGTTTCCCATATATGTGTGTATATACTATTTCTGATCTGTAAGTTACTTCATACATACGGTGTGCTTTTAATGTCTGTGTCACAGCTGGGATAGGTGGTTGCCACATTAGAAAAAGGTCATTTGAACTACTTAAGTCTAAGTTTGTGTGAGACTAGATTCAGACTGAAGTTCACCTTTGCAATACTTATTAGGAAAAAAGGATATTTAACTCTGATATAAATAGGCTTGAACAGGAAACACTTATCTACCTAAGGAAAGCTTTCCTGCTATTGTTTAAACTACTATTTCACATATTATGAGGTAAGCAGAAGCAGAGACTTCACTTTTTCACAATTACTGTGAATCATTAATTACACAATTACTGTAAATCATTTTTGTCTATTCACTCATTTTGGTCTTCACACTCATTTTGGTCTTATCTTGAACTGTTCTATTGGGTGCTGGACTCTGGTGCCATTTTATCTCTATGTGTTCTTAGAGAAGAAGGGGGGTTGGTGAAGCATGAAACTTCCCATCACACTCATGGAGGGTGTAATGAACACTTTTTGGGTAGCTGCCACATTCTCAGTACTTCAATCTGTTCTGATCCATAAGCATGGACTCCTAGCTGCCATCTGCCATGTCTGGCCCAATCTGACTCTACTTTTTTTGGCAATGGTTATTTTTTTGAGTGGTAACTCTGAAGGTAAACTGGGCTACTTGTATTGTCTCTGCTGGGAATTTATAATTCTGAACTAAAAAACGATGGATCATTAATATTACCATTCCTGAGTAGTCGTTTCCAGCCCTGGTTTTACATTAGGATCAGTTGGGGCGTTTTTAAATACACTTATTCAGGGGGCCTATGCCTAGAGATTCTGATATATTTCCTCTGAGTAGAGCCAAAGCATTGTCTGCATTCTATTATGCAATCAAGGTTAAAAATCAATGCTCTATAGGAAATTGCCAGTGAAGGCGCTGGAGCATCACAAAATGCTTCCAGTGTCCTTCTAGTAAACTCCCAATCTATCTCTCTCTCTCCCTCATACCCTCCTCCCTCACTGTCTCTCTGAATCTAGCGAGTCAGTATTTATTCTTGGCCTAATACATCAATTACTAATACATTCCTAATATATCAATTAAACATATGATTTCCTATATTGATTGCTATTTTGCATCTGGGTTTAAACTAATTACTATTTTGGGCTTTGCACAACTTTCTTAAATGATCATGCATATTCCCTCTAAGATAATTCTATTTTGTTCTTTTAAGGTTTTCAGGCAAATTTTTTTAGCTACCTATCTTTATTGCTGTGTAATTCTTGTCATATTGGTCAGATTTTGACTTTTGATAGTGGAATAAGAGTAGAATACCTTGAATTTGCATTGGGTGAGTTGGAGTTTACATATCTTCTCTTTATTGCTAACACCTCTGGTTGTGTATATGTGTGTATGAGTGTGTTTATTACTGTTTTAGTAAACAGTTCAATGCCTGTCTTCCCACATTAATACACTGTAAAATATCTCATGTACCTTTCTTCATTTTTTGGGTATCTTTCTTTTTCCTTATTTGTGCCTCACAATTCCAGAGATGAGAAATTGAACTTGAGCATTTGTATTGTTTCTGTCAGTCTGGAAAACAGTTGCCAATTGACTGTATTTGTTCATATTTTCAAACATACACAAATTCACACACAATCAAATTTTAGTGTAGCCAAATTGCCCGATGCCTTTGGCATGGCTGTTCTGTCAGTGACCAGCTGAGACTCCTGCTATAGAAAGTCTGTGCCCCCAGCAGCACTGACCAGCTGGCGGTGGCCCCATGCTGGCACCCGGTCACTCTCAGCCAGCCCCACAAACACACCATTCCCCAGAAAAAGAATCAGAGGCTGATTTCCCTCTCTGCACGGTCAGCAGAAATGCCTTTTCATAATGACTTCAGACAATGTTGCAAGTGTGAAGGTGATCCCCATATTAGCATAACATTGTATAGCCTTATTTAGAGTCGAATACATTGATTTTTATTTGAAAATATTGGGATTTATAATGGGATTTATAATGTTATTCTTGTCATGAAATTCCATTATCCAGGACTGAGTCAAAGAACTTTTGTGAGTCCATGGACTCATCTCTTGGCCAGCTGCACATTTATTTTGAATTTCTGTGCTGCCCTGTATCCAAGAACATACCCACTGTTCTTGCTGCTAGCACATGACATCCTTTCAGGTTTTGGTTTTAGTGTGTGGGATAGTAAACTGTGCTGCAAATCCAGAGATAAATATTTGGATTACACTTCTCCCACACGGGTCATGTGACCTCTGATTTAAATATGTTGGGATTTGATGGTAATTTACTGAAAAAAATTGCCATACCATTTATCACTGTGTTACCCGAAGATATCCAGCCTTCAGGAGCTATAATTCCTTTAATACAAGAAAACAAAATATTCTCAGGGCCCACATAGAATCAGGAATTTCGCGGGGGGGCGAGGGGGGGCAGGGGTCTAAACTGTTCCTAGCACATCTTCTGTTGATTTCCTGATCCCTGTTTGTGCCAAGTTCTTATTTGCTGCCCTGAATCTGACCTCCAGGTCTGTTTCTTCCCTTCTAGTCTTTATCAATTCCATATATGGAAGATAATTTTAATTTTTTAAATTAAAAAAAAATTTTTAGTTTTCTCATATCCAAGACAATGTATCTAATCGATTTTTAATGAACGTCTGGAGGTAAAGTGTGTGTGCACGTGTGCTTGTGTGTGTGTATGTGCGTGTGTGTGTGTGTGTGTGTGTGTGTTATGGACTGAATTGTGTCCCCATCCAATCAAATTCGTATGTTGAAGCCCTACCCTCCATTGCTTCAGAAGTTGACTGTATTAGGAGATAGGATTTTTAAAGAGATGATTAGCATAAATGTGGTCATTGGGGTGGGCCCTAATCCAATGCTACTGGTGTCCCTATAAGAAAAGGTTAGGACAGAGGCACACACAGACAACAAGACCACATGAAGAAATAAGGAAGAGAAGATGACTATTAGCCAAAGTCCAGAGGCCTCAGAAGAAACCAGCCCTGCTGCCACTTTGATCTCAAGCTTCCAGCCTCCAAAAGTGTGAGAAAAGAAATTTCTGTTGTTTACACCGCTCGGTCTGTGGTATTTTGTTATGGCTGTCCTAGAGACTGATGTAGAGTGTAACCAGGGAACGAGTTACAATTGAATAACATACATCATTGTTTTAATTGTCTCTTGGCTTCCCTCACCCCTGAGCATTTCTCATGGTCACTTTGTTCTTTTTAAAGTTTGTTTCATGTTGTGAGTACCTTTCTTCCTCCTTAGGCCTCTGTATCTCTGCCCCATTCTAGCTCTAAGGACTAGGGCTCTGAAGTTTGTCTAGGAGAAAGAGGCACGTGGGGAAGCACTTCCAGGAAGATGTCTGGGGTTCAGGGGGCCTGGCAGCTCCAGTCTTGGCTCCAGCACTTCCACTCCACCACTTAGGGGGTAGCTCGCTGAACCTCTCCATTCATAAGCCCCTTATCTGTTATCTGGGGATCCTTAGCCAGAGTTGTTTTGAGACAGCCTTGGTATAAGAAATTGTGAGCCAGTAGGGTGAGTTGTCCTGTGTGAACAGATGATTAAATCATGGCCTGGCTAATTCTGTTCAACTGGGGCCACCTCACTCATCGACCGTGAGGTGCCAGGATAGGTAAAAAGTGTTAGATCCTGACTAATGGTTATCTCACAGCTTTCTGAGGGAAGAAAACCGAGCCACATGCAGTTAGAATGTGTGACCGTACGACAGTCATATGTTGGCATTAGAATCTGCTCTGCGGGTGAGCCTAACCCAGAACAAGCTTTGAAGCTGGTCTCCTTACCTCTTCTCCTAACTCCCTCTGAGGAGCCAGGCTATATTCTTTCCCGCACCGGCTCCCTCATGCATGAGTCTCTAATAAAGTCTAGCCTCGTTCAAGGACACTTAGAGCTCTCTGGTGAATTCTTTCCCTAGAGGCAAAGGCCCCACCACTCTATTGTGTCGGGCCTGGAACAGTTTTGACAATTAAATAAAACAGTGTGTGTAAAGCACTTAGCAGAGTGCTGAGCTCGATAAGTACAAGCCATTATGATGTCACCATCCCACCATGCGCTGCATTAGTGGATAGAGAGAAAGGATGACAAATTGCATAGGTGCCGAACCAGCCTCTGTGAAAATCCTGAACAAGGTCGCATTTCCTTTGATATCCAAAAAGGCCAGGTAGATGTTTCTTTTTGATTTAGTCTATCTCCTTTTTTTAATGCTCCTGTCTACATTCCAGGCTTCTGTTCAGGCACCATTAGGTCCTTTGAAGACCTAACAGAGCCAAAGTGGGCCAAGACCTGGGAACTACTGACCAGCTGTCTCGTTTGCCTGTAGTACATGGCTCCACATGTCCTTTCGGTTCATAAGAGTTCCAGCCCAGCTCACAAAGTAGGAGAACAAAGACAGAAATCTGTCAGTTAATAATAAATGTCTTTCTCTGAGTCACAGGCTTATTTCTTGGGGCTTGCAATGTCTGTTAATGGCAGATTAAGATTGAGGAATACAGAGATGTGACCCTTGTCATATTTTTCACAATCAAAGGAATTTTGTGTTTTGTTATTGAGGCACAAATAGAAAGACCGTACGACAGTCATATGTTGGCATCAGGTGGCATAGACCAGCATGAGCCAGCGCTGCCCTTATGGTGGGGAAGAGCTCATCTGTCATCCAGGCATGCTGAGTGAAGCTCTCTCTCAGAAGCCCGTATTCCAAGTGCCCCAATGACAAGCAAGGCCAGAGAGCTGGCACTTCAGGCACCCAACACAAGAAGATTCCTGATTGACACTGGTCTGTAGCCACAGAGTCAATATGTTCTGGCCAAGAATCTTGATTTCATCTCCTCTGAAATCTTTCCCTTTTATGTGTAGTTAATAGAAGGCGTTGAGGAGAAAGCACCATTCAGGACTTGACTTTTGTGAATCCTTACAATTTTTCACACAGAGATTTTAGGGGTAGTTATTAATTACACACATTATGGATTATACAATCAATATGCCTGAATTCCTCTAAATTATCCCATAATTTGCTCACAGAGTAACTCAGTTAACAAGGCAGAAATAACTTTTAAATGATGTCTAATTACCACCCTAACCACCAGATGTCAGTTTTTAAATGCAGGTCACAGATCAAAAGGCATTTTTCACAGTTGCAGGGGAGGGCTGGTGGCTGGGGAGGGAAGCTCAGCAGCCATGCGCGGGGCTGCCTGGGGAGTGTTTGGGAGTCAGGGCAGACTGGCAGGGTCTTTATTCCACGGGAACATTGCAGACTAGATGACAGAGCTCTTGCCTGGGTGCCTCGGGACAGCCGAACCACAGGCGACGCTGACCATGAACTCTTGAGCCTCAGTCACCTTCAAGAGTTTCAAATTAATGCTGAGTGGAACAGAATATGCTGCCGCAGCTGATGGGGTGGGTGGGTGTCCTGCGTGTGTACGCGGCGGAGGTCAGTGAGCTTAGTCTTTCTCTGTCTCTCTCTCAGATGAGTGATCAAGCCAGGGGCTGCATAATTTTTAATAGAGCCCCTTTATCTAGTTTATAGATAAAAGTCTCAAAGCTGCCTATGTTGTTTCTCAAATATGTCCAGACTTTAACATTTCGGTGGCTAACATACAATGCCATTTTTTTTCACTGTTAAAATAAGTAAGTCTCTTTAATAAGTAAGTCATCTGTATTTGGAAGCTACACATCTTTGTCCAACCAAAGAAGCTGCTCTCTCTGTGGGATCAGGAAAGCTATTTTCATTTATATGAAAGACCATGTGGCCTTGTCAGAAATGATTTTTGCTTTCTAGGGTGGCCCTCGGACACAGGTTGCAAGCCGGCCCTCCAGGCCCATGAACAAGCTGGAGTAGCCACGCCCATCCCAGAGGCAGAGATGGGGTAAAGCCTGTGACCTCTGAAGCACCGAGACTTGTTTTCTAATCACAGGTTTACTACTACTTATATATTTACTTTGGGCATAATAAGTTGAAGGGAAACCTTGGATGACGGCACCCCTCTCCGCTAGCGACTGACTGTTAACGGAGTGGCATGACCGAAGCGCGGGCCGTAGGAGTCAGAACAAGCTGCTCGTGGCAACATCGTTCACGACCATCTCTTGACTTCTGGTTTCATAACCATATGAAATCAATTCTTGATCTGCTATATTTGTTCCTCCTTCCTCTCCCTTTCTGTTCCATCTTTTAAAGCAGACCTGCTCTGCAAGGTGTCCCTTGAACCCGATTCACCTTACTCTTCCTGCCCATGACCTTCCTCCTCTGTTCTGCTCTGTGTTTTCTTTGCAAGTAACCGCTACACTGTTTTTAGACTTTTTCTTAGATCTGCTTTTGTCTCCAGGGAAAGCTCTGGAAGGCAGGAAATGGCTCAACCTTGTCACTTCCATGCCAAGTAGAGCCCGTATAAGTAGAGGTCAGTATTTACTTGAATAATGAATAAAACCATATGCAAATTCTTAGGTATATTCCCTTAGTGATGTAGGTGTTTATGGATTCAGACAAAGAATATAGATGTTGGACAAGACCTTTGAATTCATCTAGTCTATCTTTTATACAACAAGTGAGCCTGAGATCCAGAAACTCAGTAAGCACTCAGAGTTTTAGCTTATGTGATCCTGTTGCTTGAACTGTATCATGTTCAGTAAAAGTACAGAGAACTCTTCTGTCATAATGGACTAAACATGGAACATTTCTATGGAAGCATTACTGTCTTTGTATGTGAATGGCCAGATTCTTTTTATAAATCATTCTGATGTTTGATTTATATGGAAAACTAGATCACATAGAAACCAGATCACTGTATCTCCTTGTTCTCATCAGGAAGGGAACTCTGAGCTGGCTGCCTTGCCTCCATTTTCTCCTCTTTTCATTGTAACAAAACTGGATCTTGCATAGATCTTCTCTATTCCTTCACATAGCTCACGGGACTCAGAGGAAGCTGACCGAATTTGGCTCCAGGGACTGATCACAACTGATCTAAGACTACAAGCCAATTAGATTAATCTTAGAGTCAGCCAGTTCAAGAACGCATATGTTTTGGTATTTTAGCCAATGAACCAAGAGAAATATTTGTCAGGTCTTAATGGGAAAATCCCCCTCCTGCTCCTCCAATTCTTCTGGGAACCATTTTCTCTCCCACTGAAAATGAATGTTTTGCAGCCCAGATTTCTACTGGAAGCATCCAGAGACCACAGAGGAAACTAATCTTGGGATAAACACTCTGTGGACAGCAGAGCATGACATGGAAAGAACACAGGCTCTTCATGATATTGTCACACCGCTGAATCAGCAACAACATTACCTCTGGACTTCAATTTACATGAGACAATGGAGTTCCTTAATGTTTAAGTCCACTTCTGTGGGTGTTTTTTTCCTTGCCTAATATCCTAACAGAAGCACTCATGGATAGATACTTCCCTGCAAGTACAAAGTGGTTCTCTGGCAGGTAACAAAATGTAATATCAGCTGTAATATGAATTAAAATCCTGCCAAAGCCCTCCAGAGAATTCTGAACTATTCATGCACTTCACAGTACAGTTAGAAATTTCCAGAATAGTGACTTCTTAAATATCACACTGCAACTCCTAACAACTCGAAGGGTCTATGACTATCTGAACACCAAAGGTTAATGGACAACAGCTTGGAGCCAGTTTTTGGTGGAACTGGAGAATTTTGTAGGTGTGATAGAGGCTGGGGGGTGACCATAAGGATGATGGAGAGGGAAGAACTCATAGCAATCAATAATGCCTTTAATAAATTTCTGACAAACCCCTTACCTGAGTTATAAAATTTAATAATAGTGGTTATGATGTTAACTTATATACTTACTCTGTATCAAGTACTTTATAAACATTTTGTTCACTTAATTGTTGCAACTGCCTTGGAATTATTATACTTGTTTAATAGATGAGCAAACTGAGGATCAGAGAAATTAAGAAATATGACAAAGTATAATAGACAGAAGATAGAAAAGGGAGCCACCATTTCAACTTGTGCCTGTAAAACTTAGGTGACTAGCTAATATACTGTATTGCCTAGAGACAATATTAACATTGCACTCATTTACTAATGATGAACAATGGCTATTCAGGAAGTACTGGGCACTGTCGTAGGCCCAGTTGAATGAGTAAGAAAATGATTTTGCTGCTTTTACTGTGATTAAATAATTTTGCTGCTTTTACTGCGATTACATTCTGGAAGCGAAGGATAGACCCAAACCAAATAAGCACACAGACATTATTTATGTGCGTATAAAGGCAGATGCGATGTAAAATGTAATGACAAAAGCCAACACTTTGTTTTGTGTGGCCTTATTACAAAAATATTAGCACTGATATCAGTACAATTTCTGCACTAGCAAGATGCAGCTCTCCTGTCTGCCGTGACTATGCAGATGCCTCTTTTTCTTTCTCCTTTCCCTAGTTAACCTGTTATTTTAAAATGTAAAAAAAAAACCCAAAATATTATCATGTAGCAAGGTAAGTTGTACACCAAATAATTGGTGCATTTTTACTTAGGGGAAAACCCTATCATGGTTAGAATGCAAAGCTGAATAGTCAGGGACTCTTGGTCTGATGCTGCAATTTTTAATTCTTGCCAGTAGGTGGCATTCATGCCCTATAAACATTTCAGATACGACCCTGATTGGCACTTAGAGCTTACAATGAGACTTTAAGTTCTTTGATTTTATAATGCTAGAGCTTCTTATGCTATCTAATTATCTCTGTTGAATGGGTTGAGTATGTGAAAGACTTAATCAGTACAATTTGAAATACAGGTAATGTGGCTGTGTAATTTTAAGTGACAATTTATGTAACTTTTATTTTAAGGTAGTCCTGAAAATGTAGCACATTTTGCTGAAGCCTACAGATTATATTTACATTCATGATGAACAATGGACTACATGATGAAAATAGGCTTATAAAGTGCAGCATTCTGCTAAATTATATGGTCAGAACACACAGAGTTGAGAATCTAATAAAGGTTTTTACGGAGGAAAATGCGATTGAAAAATAAATCCCATTCCTAGAAATTGATATGCCTTTTAATCAAGCTTGCAAAATTGTTCTGATAATCTGCATGGAATCTTTGCTATTTTCAGGGAAGGAGAACATTACAATAAGCTGGATTTAGAAAGGAAAGACATGCACACTCCGAGCTCTGACTGAAGAACTTTTGGTAAATCCCTACCACTGTGCTTGTCATTTTTCTTCCAAAATTAAATTGAAGGGTTAAAATATGTAAGTTGCAACCTGGGGAGCACCATTCTGTCCTTTCAAGCCACACCCCCTTTTGTAATAAGTGATTGAAACTGAGGGTTGGATGAAACCTGATGTAGGGTAAGTGAAAGGGTCATCAGGTTTTTCCACTTTCCCATCAAGTGTGACCGCTGTAGGCCGACACTCATGCCTGATGGTGGGAACCTGAAGGGGGTGTGGGCCTGCGTGAGTGGGCACATCTGGGCCTGGAGAGACTGGGCTTATAAGGGTGGCGTCACGAAGTAGAAGTAGCAGAAGGAGAAGCGGCAGAGAGCAGGATCAGAGGACATTAGGGGTGTAGCAGAGAGACCATGAGAATGCCAGAGAGCCCAGAGAGAGTGAAGATTCACAGGAGAGGGGCTGGAGCCTGGCCCCCTCTCCCACCTTGCAACATTGCCTGCCAAGTACCTGGTTGCCTCACTGCAAAAGATGCAACTAAAAGCCTAAAAAGTCACTGAGGGTTCCAGAACTCCTCCTTTAACCCATCTACCCTGCTCCCTGAGTCTTCCAGCCCCTACACTCAAAATCTAGAAGTAAACAGAATTATTTTAGAGGGTTTGTCTTTAAGCCGCTGCCTTCTAATATGGTTTAAAGGTTCAGCCACTGCCCCCTCCCACACTTCTTTTTACACTCGCAGTTACAGTCACTCTTCTAGATCTTATTGTATTTGCAGAGACTATGTTTTCTGTCAGATTTGCCATCTGTATTGCAAGGTAATATCGTATTTTAAAAGTCTCAAATCCCTATTGTTTGCACTAAGAACCTATCAGTCAATTACTATTCACATCCTACTGATGGCTGATGTCTGTAGCAGCCAATGAATGTGTGACTCAGTTGTTTTTAGGCTGAAGAGTTGAGGATTCCAGTGCTTTCTCTATGTCTAATGTGGGAATAGCAGTATTTTAGGAAGTTGCTTTTTTTTTGAAAACTTCGCGAGTTTCAACTGATAGCTTAGAACTTTTCTATTAAATTACCCTGAAGTTAATGTAGCTACATTTATTATTGTTTATTTCTTTCTCTCCTCAGGTGTGTGCCTGTTAATCTCAGGAATAATAAAGTGACATCTTCTTGAATTAAATTTCATTTAAGAGGTTAAAGCTGTTTTTTTTTTCTTTTTCTTAGAGGATGGCCAGAATATTAGGAAGTTTTCAATTCCCAAAAGGAGTGTGACTCTTTTTTCTCAGATCCTTTCTTTGAAGTTCAGCTCATCTGTCTATAGCTCTTTTTAAATTGGATTCTGTCCATCTGCTTTCAGTGCTGAATTCTTTTAAGCAAATTATATCCACTACTTTCTACTTTTATCTTAACGAAATCTTCCAAATAAAAAGAAAGGGTTCAGAATTTTTACCTGATATAATTTTTATAGCCATGAGTTTGTTTTTCTTTTACCCAGAAGCCCTTCTCCCCTGAAAAAGAAATAGCAGTAGCCAATGAACTAGTAATAACAACCTGTCTTTAGATGGGATGAGATGAGAGTGGCACTAAAATTGCTCAAATTGTCTGCAGAAAAACTAAAAATCTTTCTCTGACTTTGGTTTAGTGATAGAACTGACAAATTTAATCTAATGATACTGAGAAATCTCTCTCAGAGCATCTGAGAACTGTCCATTTAGAATTCTCTGCTTAAGTCAATTCAGTAAGGATCCCAACACCCTCCCTCTGCCAGCGGTGGGGGCAGATTTCCTCCAGAAGGTCTAAGTAAAAAGTGGGTCAGGGAGAGAGAGGCATTGTTGGAGCGGAATCCAGAAATGAAAGGGAGCCACTGTACAACACAGCATTTCCACAGCGACAGATAAAAGCATAGTTCCTACTCCCTGCTTTTACTGAGTGAATCTTTCTTGGAGTGGTAAGGTGGAAAGGAAAAAAATCAACATTGTTTATAGCTTGAAAGAAAACCTTTTACAAAACCATAGAAAAGTGGAGACCCAATGTAGATTTGTGAAGAGTCAGAAAAAACGGCATGGCTCACTGCTTCTAAATTAGATCACAAATTTTCTGGCTGATGGCAGCATCTTAGTGTTCACCCTAAAGGCGAAGATCTGAAGAAATTACATTTTAATATCTTGGGTTCATTTATCCCTGCTGAGATCACACAGAAGCAAAGAAATACACATCCATGGAAATCCAATAGGCCCAGGGGACTTAGCAATGGGCCGGTACATGGAATGAGGTTACAGTTACAGTTAAATCAACCCCTCTCTGCTTCATCAGAGGGGTGTAGCCTCCAATGGAGTATACCCCTCTTGGATAAAAAGGGGTATGATGGATTTAAGAATTAAAGTTTTCTTATTGAAATGTTCATGTCATTCAGTGCTTAAACCTTCACTCTGTTTATTCCTAGACACAGGAAAAATGCTAATGTTGACTGAAAACACAAATGAGATATTCTCCTGAAAATAGAAGCTCTTCGGAGGATAAAAGTAGAAAAGGTAAGGTAAGCTGTGACCAGATTGGGTAAGACTTTGTATACTGGGCTTAGGAGTTCCATCTTTATTCAATTGATGTTGGGAATTATGGGAAGTTTTTGAGAGCAGAAATGATTGACATGGAAGAGGCATGTATTATACATGTGCATGGGGAGAGGAAGCAGCTCATTTAGGGTATCATTGTGATGCTTGAGGCAAAAGAAGTAGGAACTGGAAGAAGGATAATAAAGGTAGGAAAGGAGATAAGAAATTTGTGGAAAGGTGATTATGAATTTGTAGACTTGGCAACCGCTTGTGTAAGGGGAGGAATCAAGTTCCCCACTCTAGCTGAGTATGGGCAGCTAGTGGCCGGGGGAAGCTATGTAACACGGAGGTGGGCTCTGAAGAAGAGGGGGCACTCTTGCATCAGTGACCCAATTTATACCCTGGTACTGCTGGGAAGGAGACATGAAAAGAGACATGTGGAGGAGAGACAAAGAGACATTTGGGTGAGAGATATGGGGAGGCTGACAATGGCAGCCATTATCTTGATGTATCTTTTCAGGTCCCTTTTCTGGGACCTGCTTCAGAACCCTTTTCTTTTGGTTCCCTGCCAGAAGGTGCCTTAGATTTATGGTAAGCTTGTAGGCCTCAGCAGTCTTCTTTGGGTCAACCCTATTTGGTTGGGCATTTTCCCAAGAGGGAATGGGTAATTTGGGGTGTTTTATTTGGAACCTATTATCCCTGTCTTCTCTCTCTCTCTATGCACACGAGTTTATTAAAGTTCTACCACACTAAGAGTCTGCTTTGTCTTTGTGCTTCCAGTGGCCAGATCCTTTTGGAATGTGCAAGTTTGGGGGTCCTTGGAAACCCCTTTGTTGCTCGCTAACATTTGGTCACAATATCCAAAGAGAGAGAGAAGTTCTAGTATTATAAGTTTGAGATTAGGTCACTATTGGACATTGGTGAAACAGGATCCCTGGGAATGGGAACAGGTTTGAGAGGAGATGAGAATTCAGTTTTAATATGAGGTGTGAGGGTTTTGGGGAGAGCCACATGGAACTGTCCATGCAAATATTGAAAATGGGGAGCAGAACTATCTGAGGGTGTGCTCTAGAGTTGTTTGAAGGGAGAGTAAGCATATAAAGAGAAAATTTTCTTGGAAAGTTTATGTTTTTATTTTAATTTTGTATTTTATTCTTTTGCATGTGTAATTTAAAAATTTTTAAATCATTTTTATTGAGCTAATGTGGGTTTCAATTCTGTATGTGATTTACAGGTTTAGGTGTTCATACCTCTCCTGATGTATATTACCAAGCCATACCCACCGTCTAAGCTCCCATAATCCTCCACCACACGTTGTTGTTCCGCTCCCCACCCCAACTTTGCTCTCCCCGCCCCTCCACACCCATAGCCTTGGTTCTGCAATGAGATCTCAAGGACTTATTTTGGCTTGGTTTTATCTGTTCCTTTGCTTTGTTTCTTTATATTCTGCATATGAGTGAAGTCATTCAGTGTTTGTCTTTTTCCTGACTTATTTTGCTTAGAATAACCCCTTCCTGTTCCATTCATATTGTTACAAATGGCAAGATTTCATCTTTTTGTTTCTCTTTTAATAGCTGAGGAATATTTCATTGTGTATATATACCACATCTTCTTTATTCACTGTATGGATATAGTGCAAAAAACAAGGATTTTGTCAGGGTATCATTTAATAAGGTTAAAAACTAAGCCCCCACTCATTGCCCAGCAGGAGGGTTTGGGAAGCTTGAATAAAGGGAATTGATAAGGTTGCTAGGGGCACCAGGCCATAAGACTGATCACTTTGACAATGAATGTGGAAGTAGGGCCAGGATACATCCTTTGTCAAAGGTCAAAGTGTAAGACTAGACATCGCAGCAAAGAACTGACCCAAATTGACTCCCTCAGTCATGAAAACCCTGGGAAAACAGGTTATAAATGGGAGCCCCAAATCTTTTTTCATGCGCAGACCTCTCCTGTTTTGCCTGCTGCTGCTCTTAGCAGTGTACTTCAATAAACCCCCCTTTTCTGTTCTCCACTCTGTCCTGGTGAGCTCTTTCACCAGCACTCTCCTGCTTCTGGCCTCAACCAGATATTTTCCCCCCACTACAGATTCCAGCAGATTCCAGGATCTGTCATTGGGCCCTTAGGTTGTTTTCATAACTAGGCATGTGTGTGTGTGTGTGAATAGCTTTGCTTCACAACTGAGCTTGACAAACTACAACTATCTCAATGTACTACTTGATGTTTGTATTTGCTGTAATATGAGAATGTTAGTGATAATTACAGTAAAGAAACATCAGTACTTCTAGCCATTCCTGCTTACACTCTTCTATATGATGGGGGAGAGCAAGAGTTGATGGCCCTTGGTGTCTTATGAGCAAAGAATTTCATGAAGCACCAATAATAAAATGAGCAACAGAGTTTACTGGAGAGAGGTAAGTACAAGACACTGCAAAAGACAAGTGCCAGGAGGCGTGAGATCTGCCCCAGACTCTAGAATAGCCAGACTTTTTTTTTAATTGTTATTTTTATTTATGTCTTTTACATTACTGTATATTCCCCATAGGTTTCCCACCACCAATTCACCCGTGAACTGTCACCACAGTCCCCTGTGCTCCCCTTTCCCCCGTTCTGAGCCCCAATCCTCCCCCCCTCTCGCTGATTGTCACTCTTGTATTTGGTTCCCCTATATTCCTGTTATAAGTGAGCCAGACTTTTATGCTTCCTTTTTTTTTGTGGGTGGAGAGAGGTGCCTCTTAATTATGCATACCTTGCTCCCATCACTCTTCCAGATCCCCATAATTTGAATCCCCCCTCCCTTCCTTGGTTTGAGTCAGAGGAAAAGGCAAATGAGGAAAAGGAAAGTGGTAGCCATGCCAGCTCATTTTAGCTATAGACCAGAGCTAAATTAGACGGGATTAATTTTGAGGCTTTTCAGGCCTCCTGGATCTGCCAGATTTTCTCTGGTCTTTGAAGCAATGTGATAGTGCCAGCTGGATTTTGGGATGAAATTCCAGGATTTCCCTTGAGAAAGTGTGTTAAAGGGGTCCCTTTTCTATCCCTAACATATGGACCCCCAGGGAATATGCAAAGGGACATTTGATTTCAGTGGCCACTTTAAATAATAAAAGGGATTGTTGGAGGAGAGAACTGAGAAAGCAGGGCAAAGGGTTATAGTGACACATGGGGATAAGTCTACATTTAAGAGGAAGAGACAGAGAAGTCCATGAGATGGGTCAGAAAGTTTAGAGGATTGGCATTGCTGGTATTGGAAGGGCCATAGGAGGAAGTCAAAATAGGGCTGATTGTCAGCCTGGGTCACATGTTCCAGAAAAGACTCCAAGAATCTTTAGATTGGAACTCTAGGGTGAGGAAAGAGAAATTCCAGCTAAACAGAGTGTGGAAATCAGATGCCAAGGATTAAGTTGTAAGTGGATAGTGAAGAAGCAGAGGAAGGTGAGTTTAGAATGAAAAGACTTATATGTTTGCAGGCTGATGAGAACAAATCACATTAAGTCCTCACTTAATGTTTCTGTAGGTTCTTGGAAAATGTAACTTTAAGCAACATGACATATAACTTTGATGTTGGCACACACACTGGGGTTACTCCAGGCCCCCACACTAACATGTTCTAAAGGGGCCTGGTCATCTGCATGCCCAAAGACAAGGGAGACATAGTGTAAAAGAACTTCAGTAGAATTTAGTGTGCATAAAGAGAGAAGAAAGGATAATAGTTTCCCAGTAAAACACCCAAAGGGACCCCTCCTTTCATATGTCAATGTCCAGCCAAACAGGGTTGGCCTGAAGGAGGGCCCCTAAGGCCCAAAATCCTGCCACAAATCTAAGACACCTTCTGTCTGGCAACTACAGGAAAGCTGTAGAAGAGACCAGGCAAGTCTGGGATGAAAAGAATAAAATCAAAGTACAAACCAAGAAAACAGCTGCCATTGTCAGCCTCTCCATGTGACTCTCACCCATGTGTCTCTTCCGAGTATCTCTACGTGTCTCCACTCTACCTGTCTCTCCCCAGTCCCCATGTCCCTGGAGCTAATCTAAAGCCGAGAAACAACTGTGCCCTTTTTCTTCATGTCTCTCTGCTACACGTCTCTTCCCTCCCATCCGCTACCCACTATCCACTACCCCATACCTGTCTTCTGGGCTTTATAGGTTTAACTGACCACTCAGTTCACTCCCGTAGTTCCCAGTAGCTAGTCCAAAGCTGCGACAGATAAATGGAGGTGAGGAAGATGGTGGCTCCATTTTTTATGGTGATGCCTAAGTTACAATGATAGCAGGTCCCCAAGGTTTTTCTCTGACATTGGTCAGATTGGTTTTTCTCATCAACATTATCATGAAACAACACTGAAGGAAATGACACGTGAAGATCTGCTATAGTTTCAAAGGAAAGAGAAAATCCAAATGAGAGTGAGAACTCTTTTCTGGAAGAGGCAGAGAGAAGTGGAAGGAAAGGCTACACCCTGATGAATTGCAGATGCAAATTAAAATACTAGTTCCTGCTTCTCTCCTCTACATCTAGCAGAACCACAAGGAATTCAGTGGTTAAAAAAATGCCTGTTTCATAAAGTCATGATAAGTCTGAGTAACACAAAAGGCAGCATTTATTCTTAGTGGGAACTGAACTATAGGGAATCCAGTCTGCTTAGACAGCTTTGTTGCATGCTGATTAGGAGCAGAGCATTCCAGAAGTTTCCTCTTCACCAATGCCAACCTGGGGATACTGTGATGTGTCTGATGTAATCCAATGACCAGCTCTGCCTGGCTTCTATAATCCAGTGAATTATTATAGGCCATACAAGCATGCTAATTTAATTATTGCTGCCCTTGCTGGGAGACGTTCTTGAACATTCTTGGGCTGAAGAACTATAATGGAAAGCATGGATTAGGTTGGCATTTAACTTTTCTAGAGTGCCAGGATCCCAGGACTCATATCCTGTTCCTGGAAAAAAGTAAAACCTGCTTGCCAAGTTTGCTAAATGCGCACAAAACATTCTTATATCCACTAGGGTTTGGGCATATATTTCTTTTGCCAATTTGGCAAAAGTAAGTAATCATTTCTTATCCAAGATGGAGATAATGAGCAGACTTTACCCAGTTCCCGAGAGGGACAGCTCAGCACGTCAACTTGCTGCTCTTACTTGTACCTCTCATCCAACATCAGTGTTAATTATGAATGATTAGGATGAGTTGAATTTGTTGACAGAATAGCTAATGTAACTAATCAACTCCAATTTTTTTCAAAGTTAATTTTGCAAATGTATTCCAACTGAAGCATCATGGGGTAGGAACTTTTCTTGTTATACCTCTTGATCTATCAAAAAAAAAAGAGAAAGAAATAGGAGATAAACTATTACATAGCAGCTCCCTCAAACTGCTTTAGTTGGTGCCTGAGAAAATAAAGAAAGGAATTCCTGGGGGCACAAATTCCAGTATTCAGAATTTGTTAAGTAAGGTCTTTATGTCTGTGATCAATGAATACAATTGTTTTCAGATGTCATCTACCTTGGGATTGATTACTTAAGAATTCTTCATTTGAAACAATAGATTTCATCTAAGTTCACTTTCTTAAAGGTGTCATGTCCATAAAAAGTAAACTCAATATCTACTTTGCTTGGGTGAAAGAATCACTTACATCTTCATGTGTTGAATGAAGGTACATAAAAATGTTGTAAGGTTGATAGAGACTTTTGAACTAACAGTGGCATTTCCATATATATGAAATCAGAACCAAAAATTTAATAATAAAGCTTTTCTTGGCAAATGAAAATATTCTGATCTGACAAAGCAATAGAAAATTTGCTTAAAAACCAATCTCTTAAAAAATTCTCCCTGAAGTCACCCCCATCCTTTTCTTGGAGTTGTGTTTTTTATTTTTACAATTCCGTCTCCACACCCCAAAGTGCTATTTGAGTATGCTCTCCTCTTAGTCATTCTAGAATTTGAGAGTATTTTTTCCTGCAGACTGAAATGCCATACCCCAGTTCTCAATGACAGAGATTTAACTTACATTGAATAAATATAATAATTCATATTAAAGAACATTGAAAGCATAATTTGAATGCTAGTTTATGTTTCCAAATTTCTATATTCAAAATGAATTCTACACTATGCATATATAGATACATATATACGTACATATATATGTACATTTCTGGATAAATGGTCCCTTATGTAGAAGCCCATCCCCATGACCTCAAAAATTATCATTAAAATGCTTATTTTGGGGCCTCCCTGGTGACCTAGGGATTAGTCTTAGTGCCATAACACCATGGCCTAAGCTCTAGCCAGGGAGCTAACTCACATGTGGCGCAGCAGACCTCTCCTGTCTCACCCACTATTCCCTTCGGCAGTGCACTTCAGTAAATCTGCCTGCTCCACTCCCCACTCTGTCTCTGGTGAATCCTCTCACCCCCTGCACCTCCGGCCTACACCCCAGTTCTACTGTAAAAAAAAAAGAAAAAAATGCTTATTTCATATACATATTTACAGGGGATATAGGAGATCAAGGATTTCCATAGTTAAACTTCAGAGGTTTCACTAAAGTTGGTAAGAAGGTTATGAAATATGTGAATTTAACCTTTGCCTATTTCCATGTAAATCATATAGTTTCAGAATGTTTGCCCTGGAATGAGTGAAGGTTTGTATTTTCTTCTTGTCAAAATGCCTGTGAACTGGGAGTGAAACAATGATGTTTGCAAATGTCAACTTTAATGCCTGTCTGCTAGATCCCAGGCAGCTGCTTTTATATGTTTAAAAAATTTGAAACTTCTGGATGTAATGTTACATATGAGCAGAAACTAAAGGCTTTAGATTTTTTTGATGACAGCGTATCGCAATCAGAGAAAGAAAAAAAAAATCAATGTCATTCCTGTTTTATTTACCACCAGAAGGCAGGTAAAATGAGGGAGTTACACTCTTTACTTTGTTGTAAAACCATTTCAAAATAAGCATTGCTGGTGAGGTATTTCTTTCCAACATTGTACTATGTCTTTTTTCCCATTCCTATGTATTATAGCATGATTGAGAAGCTACAAACTTAGAAGCTTTGATTATGATGGTGATCTCATCAGGAACACATTCTACCCAATAATTACTGTTGGCTTCACATGGTAAAAATATGTTCCTGCTCTCACTACAACAGATGAAAGAGAGTTAATATTCTTACCATAATGTTGCCTATTCCTGCAAGGAAGAATTCTACTACGTGTTGTGTAACTTTGACTTTAATAAAACTCTTATTAGTGGAATAAATTTTATAAATGTAGAAGAAATGACTAGATTTAATTTTAATATGGTAAATATAAATTTGTATATTTGCACTCTGCTAGAAGCTGGTCTAGGTGCTTTCTCTTATAAAACTCCTTATAAAAACTCAACACTAGGTATCTTTGTTATTCTCTTTCTGCAGATGACCTGACTGAGGCAGTCTGAAAGCTTGAGTCTACACAGAGAAAAGACAAATGTCTTTGAAAATATTCTGAAAGTTGGATGGCCTGTACACCAGTTCTTCTATGCATAAACAAATAAATCTTAAAAAAAAATTGTACTTAAATTTAATTCTTTCCCTTAAGTACAGTAGGGATTCCTTCAACCTGAGCTCCAGGTCCTTGAAGTTAATAAATGGCCCCTAGGCTAAGGAGGATAAGAGGGATATGACAAGGGACAGGTGGCTGGTGTTGGTGGATTAGATTCACTGGAGACTTCAACAGGGAAGTTGGGCAATTGGAGCAATATCCATCAGTCCCCATTCTTTGATGGCTGATACCTGCTGTAGTTGGACTTCAAGTTCAAAGAGAATTACTACATTAAAGCGCCTCCTAAAAAAATCCTGGAGCCCCCTCTGCCTGACTGTATTGACAAGAGTGGTGTTCAGCTTTTTGGTGGATGGGGACAGCAGGCAGAAAGTAATCAAATCCAGCAAAAAGAAAGTAGATGCGATCCCATGGGACCAGCAGAGCAGAAAGGCCTCACAGGTCAAGGCGGGCTGCAGATGGAACAAACAATGGGGACTGGATGGAGAGGAAGAAGGGTAAGAACTGGTATGGATTTGTAACCAGGGCAGCAAAGCTCAGATCTCGAATAAATTCAAGAGGAAAGCTCTAATTTTTCAGTGCTCTTCAAAAAGCAACTAAAAGCAAAATAGAGACACTGGTGCCTAGCTGTCCTCATTTAGAAAAGATTTCTCTTTTTGCCTGAGAAGAGATTAATAGTGAAAGCTCAAATGACACTTCGTTTTATTTAACAGAAGGATTTTATTTATTAGAATAATCAGTTCAGTTCATCATTTAGCAGTCACATACATTTTCTTAAAATCTTGTTGAGTTCTAAACTGTGATTAAAAACCATAACTAGCTATTTTTTATTATGTCAGATGTACCTGTATCTGACCAATGACTGGTGTTTGCACCAGTGCCTAGCCTCGAAGGGCTTTTTCTGATCACGGCCCCTGATCCCAGACCTTCCTGGAAGAGAGCAAAAGAGCCCCTGCAAATGTAGTGAGACAAAGCCAGAGACGTGGGTTATTTTCTAGTATTGAAAGTGGAGAGCTGCGAGTTACTGTTTAGACAAGATTGTATTCCATTTGCATGAGTGGGGGCAGAAAAATTTGCTGGATGTGTGTTTGTTTAATGTAGCTGTTGGAGTCTTTGGCTTACAGTACTTAATTTCATAGCTGTCACTTGGTCTCATGGGACTGTAGTATTTCCAGTAATTTGCAAGAATATGTGAGCTAAGTAATGCTAGATCTCATGGCACGAATGAGATTAACGCATACAATCAGAGAATTCAACTTGAGGCTCTTAACCCATTAGGACCAGAATACTAAATAACTTGTTTAAATGTGCTCTGTTGGCTATCAGTTTATTTTACAAACTGCTATGAAAGCTCAGGTGAATGTATATATACATATCCACACACACATATACACACATATACATCTATATCTATACATTCACATCGAATACATAAATATATACACACAATGATATATAAACACAAAAATATATACACATATTTAAGAACATATATATTTTAAAGATACAACATGCTAAAGAATTAAGCAGAGAAACTGCACTGAAACTCTAAGTGTTCTGTTTGTACATGAGCTTTAGCAGCTTTCAAAAATTTCCCCCTTCTTTGTTATTTACACTCCATGTTTTATGTAATTACCCCAAATATTCATGAGTTCAGAACACTAGGTGCCTGTTGTACTGTTTTATGCGAAGTGCATTAGTTATGCAAATTGATAGAGTGAATCATCATTCATATGCTATTTATGTTCATTTTAATGGGAGAAGAAGTACCCATCTTACTCCATATAAGCTCTTCCTTGCAATCTATCAACTATAGAAAGATGCTTGAGAATAAATAAATGTGCTACTAATATTAGTGGGCGCTTAACATTTTTCAGACTTTTGGACTTTGATAATACCATTTCCTTACCTGCTCTGGGGATTGGTTACAAGGATGAGCCGCAGGTAAGCAGATGTCTTTGGTCCCTTGTGCCTCTCATAGAGACACGGGCTGGTAAGCAGGAAAGTGAAACATTAAAAGGAGATGACTATCCAAGAGAGAATAAAACATTCATTTTGTATTTGTTAATGGTCACCTGCTCTGTCTGGGTGAAGTCATGGTTTCTACCTGAGAGATACTGAGAGTCTCCTAAGGGAATCAATGTTTCTTGCCATCTCCTCTCCCTTAATGGTTGCTACAGAGTTTGTTGCTCTTAGATCTATCCCCTCCCCCCTGCCTTCCACATCCGAAGAGACTTTGGTCACTGCTTTGTCAGGCCAGTGTTCAGCTCTTTGGCAGATGGGTACACATGAAAAGGGCATAGGGTAGAATGGTGAGATTCAAGAGTACAGGAGGAAGTACAGGAGTTTAATAGATATAGTTATTTAAAAGCAGGAGAGGAGGAGAGAGAGGGAATGATATAGCTAAGTTGGATAAAAAAATGTGTTTGGACATTTATGAAAGGGGATGTTTCAAAGAAACTATAAAGAAGGATGGAAAACTGGGAGGAGAGAGAAAAGGAGAGTGGAAATGCTGTAATCTTTGTTTTAAACTACATTCCCTTTCCTGTTCTTGGAAAATTGCACATGAAATTTGGAATTCCAGTTTGGTTGGTAGACTCTTCTTCTATGTATTTGATTTGGCATTATGGGAGCTTTCCTTTCATTTAGGATTGGAGCAATAATTTTATTTGTGTGTGAGAGAAATTGGCAGAAATAGGCCTTCTGTTCAAAACAAAAGGGGACTATCTTTTTCAACTTGTTTGTATTGGAGACACGGGAGGAGGTGGAAAGGTTTGTATGTCAACATGACTCATCTTTGCTTTACTATTCTGTTGCAAAGTTTCATTAGTCTTCCTGCTTTCAGAATTACCTTCAAAAACAATTGCAATCACTACTTTTCCCTGCTTAAATTCTGTTGCCCACGAGATAATGGCCACATTAATTAGCAGAGCGAACAAACCCTTCAAATTTGTATCCAATCCATGCACTAAGACTTATTTCCCTGAATAAGCATGGGTACTTGAACTTCTTATTGCTCCTCAAACTCAATTCATCACAGCATGCACTTTGACCTCAGTCCCTGATAATGCTGGGAGGCTTCTAGAATGGTCATTGACCCTAGAGTTTAGGATTATATGTCCTCACTCTTGTCTTGCCACCTGGTTTTATAAGAGACCAGTGGCACACCAGATTGCAAGTTGAACTTGATCCTCACCTAGATTAGTTTCCTCGAAATAGTTTAACTCATAACGTGTCGCCCACTATTTCCAAGAAACTTTCTTGTCCAAGGAAATTTGGTGGGTATAATGGGCTTTCACTGAGCACTCCTTGGAAAAGTGAGTGTGAGCCTTATATCCCTCAGAATTTGCAACACCTTTTGGGAATACTGGCAGACTGGAAATCAGCCCCCTTGTGCTGGCATTGTCCTAGATGGAATCCTCACTGCTCTTTGTTTAGGTTTCTGTAAAGAGGCATTTTGGCAGGGTTACCTTGGCGCTGGTATATATAGCTTTCTCTGTCTTTCCTTCTTAGGACTTGCTTTCCTGCTGACATGAAGGACCACCTGGCTCAGTATTTGGCATCTTTGGATGTTGCTTATTACACTGTCTGTTTAATGTCCATTCAGGCTACTGGAAAAGTGGCAACACCTCTTCCTGGGAGAGGAGAGGATCTTTCCTGAATGTTGATAACCCTTCTAAACCTTGTCCCATTGAAAGTGGTGGTGATAGCATTCTAAATGTGACAAGTCTCCTAGGGTTACTTATGGCAGTTCTCACTGGCCTTTAAATGGATTTTTGCATTCTCTAACACTTAGCTGGCAAATAGGAAGCAATTCTTTTACTTAATAAATAAACTAGACTGACAGTCGGTTGCTGTGGAGCTTAAGAGTATAGGTTACACAAACGAGAGCAAGTTTGGCCTGGATACACTCCAGGCATAGGCAAAAGGTCCCAGTCAAGGGACTAGATCCACCTATTTTTTCCATTTTATGTATTAAGATGTTTGTGTTTGCCTTACAGTAGATTTTTCTGTAGGTAGATTTCAGTACTGGAGGTTCAATCTGATCAGCTTATAAGTGGTAACATATTCTTTAGATAAATTGTTCTCATTTTGGGGGGCATTGTCAGGGTTGTAAGACAGGGTGTAATACAACCTAGTAGAGTTTGTGAAGTTGTAGGTAGTTTAATCCTGTTCTATATGTGAATAAATATACGGCAACACATGCTATAATTCTGCCTAAATAAATTAAAGCAACATGCATATTAAAGAGTTGGTGGGATACTTACTTTTTATAGTTCAGTGGTGATGTTCACTTTATTTTCAAGGCAACTTTCTTTCACACATATGACAATGTTAATTGTGCAGGAGGAAGGGAGAGAGGGAGAGAGAGAGGGGAGAGAGCTATAGTGGGAAGACCAGTTTTATAGATTTATTTAGTTTATTTTCCCTAATAATAACACACATTAAAAAACTTTTTCTCTGAATAGCATTGAGAATTAAAAAAAAAGGAAAAACAAGTTTTCATGTCAAACATACCCGGGATGAAATCCAAGCTCTGTCGTATACTAACCGTGTGACCTTAGTTAGATAAACTTATCTTGAGGGTCAGTTTACTTACCTGTAAAATATGAGTAAAAATACACATCTTGAAAGATAGCCGTGAGCTTTACTTTAAATCCTATTTGATATTTAGAGCAATTGCCACAGACGAGTGATCACTGTTTGGTGGATGAGTGATTAATTGATGTTTAAGACGCTGGGCTAAGCACTGGAACCATAGAAATGTTGGTCCCAAGAGTGGCCCTCAAGGAATTCATCATCCACGAGGAAAGTGAAGCTTTCAACCCAGTGTTGGTGCCATTGTGCAATCTGAACGATGCAGTGGGCCACAGAAGGAATCTTGGGAGCATGTGGAGGGTCATTTAGTTGCGCAAAGGCAAGCCTATCCCGGAGGTCCTTATGAGCTGACTATGGGAGTGATGTAGTGACAACAGGACAGGTCTCCCTTCCTGCGCCACCAGGCCATCCCTACCTCTCGCATTTGTCAAGTTTCATTGTTTAACAAGTTTGTCTTCCTGCATTCCAAGGAAAAGAAAGAACATTCCTAAGATGACAATATGGAAATTAAACACCGGGGGTTAACAAAGCAGGGCTGGTGCCCACCTTTGCCAGTCTCCCCAAATCTCCAGATGACAGCATCAAAAGGACAGTCTGACCCTTGCCCATCTTTTTTTTTTACTCCTTTGTATAAATACCCCTGCCCTCTGCCAAAGAGCAGGAGGTGGTCTTTCAGACAGGGTCTGCTGCCCTCAGTTTGTCGACAAACTACTGTCCTTCTCCTCGAACTTTGTTTCTTTTATTGTCTGAGGGAAACTTAGGCCAGCACTTGGTATCAGGAGGACAAGAATGAATCATTTTAATTTACAACAAAAGAGTAAGTAAAAAGAGAGCCAAACGAGAAATCAGAAAAAGAAAATAGCACACAAAACATAACAAAAGCAGAAACTAGCAGACAACCACAAATAGGAGACATTCTACAGGGGAGGGGGAGGAAGAGAGACCAAAATAGAGGAGAAAGAGCACAAGGGACTATGGTGATGGTTCATGGGTGAATTGGTGGTGGGAAACCTATGGGGTGATACACAATAATGTAAAAGATATAAATTAAAAAAATACATTAATTAAAAAAAGAAAAGAAAAAAAGAGTAAGAAAGGAAGAGGGATTTTGTTAACAGCCATTGGGGCTTGAATTCTTATCTAGCTTCCTAGTTTTGAAGGGCAGTTATATTAAAACATCTTTCTTCATGGTTCCTATATTGCCATTACTCTTCTTCCAGCCCTGCATACCACTGCAGGGCTGTGCTCCCAAGCTCTCCATTTCACATGACCTCCCTGGAGAGGAGTGGTGTATTGTGGTTTTCCCAGCCTGGGGAAGCCTAGCTGTCCAGTTTGTGGGGAGTGAAAGGCAGGAGCACAGGGCAATGAGGCAGTGGTGATACCCCTGCTTTAAATGTGTGTGTGCATCAGTATGCAGCTACCCAATATTGATAACTGAAGTGCACCCTGCTCCCGAGAGGACGTTGGAGCTAGTAAGATGGCAGCCATGCTAGATTATGAGCCCCTGCAGACCCTATCCTGTGTCCCACCTCTTTTTAAACCATCCTCTTCCAATGCCCGTGGGCTATTACATATTTTTTTTCTGGGAAACCCACCTACACCAAAAATGCTGTTATTTCCATCACCAGAATACAAGTCACTCCTTTGCATTTGGGGTAGGCAGAATTTCTGTACTCACAATTACCAAAGCAAGCAAACAGTCTCTTTTAAAGCTTTCCTTAGAGTATGTGCACAGGGAGAAGCTGTTTTGTGAAAATTGGGCACTAAAATTGCTTTGAAGATACATTTATAATTGCATATAAAACAAAATGTGCATGTGAACTCTGTGGTTTTATTTTTAATTATCTGTTTTTTAGTAAACATTCCACTAAGATTTCAAGAAATAAAATCCAAACGCCTCATAAATGAATAAATAAAATATGAGGCATAATAAAATCAGATTATATAACGCACATGAAAAATGGGACAAGAGGAATATAAATAGAAAATATATAGAGTCTTCTAAGATTAACTTTGCGCCCTTTTGTGAAATAAATATCTCTAGAATATAAGCAAACCAGTTTTAAAATTTAGAAATGCACTCTATTATTTTATTGTAGGTTTTATATCTAGACATTAATGTACTTCTATTTCTTTTTGTTTTTGTTAATCCACGGGAGCAGTTTTCAGCTAATTCCCACAACCTAAATGTAGTCCACAGATGCTATCTTTTCATAAAGAAAAAAAATAAATTTTATTTCGTGATGTGGCTGTATTATTTTCAATGAGAGGAGTTTTATTGTATTAGATTTTTCCATGCCTATATAACAAAGCAGTTTTAAAATCGATAAAACAGTAGCACAAGTAATAAGTAATATGTAGAAAAGTAGGTCAGGCTGCATTAATTCATAAAGAAAATCGGTCTGCTCAGACACAGGTCTGCGAGGCGTGATTAGTATTAGTCACTGCTTTAATGCTGAAAGAAGTTGCCACCGACTCCTGTCCTCCTTTTCCTTCCTCCCCCACTTCCTAGACTCTCGTGTCAGCAACACTGAAAAAGCAAATAAAAGAGTTGTTTCAGCATTTCTGAAAGACTTGGTCAAGTGAAGGTCTGGGGTTAATGTGGCTGAATTTCCAAGTCTCATCAGAAGATGATGGCGCAGTCACAAACTAGTTAGTCCCTTCACCTGGAGCAGCAGAGCTTTTGCTTCTTTTCTTCACTGGAGGAAACTTAACTCAAAATATAAAAATAGGAGGGTCAATCACTTCACTCCTGTTTGTGCTGACATTTACATAACTGCTACTTGTGGGTTTCATTGGAATACTTTCTGCTCAGTCTTGCCTTTGGCCCTGAGAGAATCATCCTGCTGTTTACTTCAGTGGCAGTGAAGTATTTTTATTATGGAAAGTCTGAAGTGTAAGTCAGCCTTATAGGGCAGAGGCTGCAAACTGGCAGTTCCAAGATATATTTTGCTCAGCCTGCATAGTATTATTTTTTGGAATTATTTTCCAGCACTTGAAAATCAGGAGACTTCAAGTTAAAAATCACCCACATTTCTGGATATTCTTAATAAATCAGAATATCTGATGACAAGGGACCCATATGCCTTTATGGCAATGTTGGGTAAATGGAAGTTACCAGGTTTTTTCCACCCTCCTGCCATTAGCATCAATGATCAACACCTGTGGTCTTACACAGGTGCCTGATGGTGGCACCTGGAGTGTGGAGTGGGCCTGCGTGAGTGGGCGCACCTGAGCCAGAGACTGAGCATATAAGGGCGGCAGCAGAGACCAGAGCAGTAGCAGCAGAGGATCGTGCAGCGGAGCACAGTGGAAAGACCATGAACGAATGCCAGAGAGCGCAGAGACAGTAAAGATTCATTGGGGGCTGGGAGGCCTGCCAGCCTCCCGGCCCCCAGGCCTCCCTGCCCGCCCCGCGCCTGGTTGTCTCACTACAAATGATGTACAGGATCATTGAAAGACTGAAAAAGCCACTGAGACCTCCAGGACTCTACCTTTACCTGTCTGCCTGGATCGTGGAGAAGCTGCCCTGTGCCTTGCTGTCGCTACAGGTGATAACTACCGTGAGTTAAGTAGTGACAGTGCTTATTACACCCCTACCTACGCGTGTGCTTCCCAGCCTGCCAGAATGCCCACACCCTGTCTCACTCACTGTCGTCTCCTTTTTGTTTTGGACCAGTGACTCTCAAAACTGGCTGCATATTAACATCACCTGGTGACCTTTTAGGCCTTGGTTCCACCCCCAGATATTTGTTGATTTTGGTCTGGAATGTGGGTGAATTTAATAGCATCTCAGGGGATTCTGATGTGTGATCAAAATGTGGCCTGGGCCTAGAAAACATGTTGCTGATCATTTTCTCCTGAGGTTCTCCCTTGAATCATTGCTCTCCGTTAAGAAAATTGCAACTTACTTGGTTATTCAAAGGAGAATTGGTCTAATTTTTCTCTTCCTTTAAGTTTTGTGTTATTTTGGGGATTCACTGGAGTTCCTGAAATTCACAGATTGGTGCTACTAGGAGGAAGTGGATCCGCATCTGGTCTTACCAGCAGTTATACAAACTGGGGGATCACACCGTGGTTTTCCCCAACTTATAAAGCTCAATGTGGAGAAGTGTTGTTTGCGCCCTCATATCTTTTTCTGCCTCTCTCCCCTGACACCTGTCCAGGGCTGTGCAAGTTGGGGATTTCTCGACTGAGTGAAGGAGGGTGCATCCATTGAGTATGTCAAGAGCTCAACCTTTTTAATGCTCATAAAAAGACAGGATGTCAATATAAAGGCTCATCTGCCACAAGCATTTTCAATCTTGCTGTGATTTATGAAACACTGTAAATTGCAATCACTCTGGCCCATAACATTCTGGCAGCTACTTCAATAGCAAAACTTTCATCCAAAAATATGATCTATAGATGGAATAAAAGTTTCAGAAAGGGAGTGTCGCTTAATAGGCAGGTGCTATTATCATGCTCTTACTGACAGGGGAACGTTTTCTCAGTGAGAAATATTCTTTCCCACCCACACGACTCCCTGCACAAAGCATGGAGAAGGGGAATTCTGCCTTGCAGCTTTTTAATGGAACATGTGAACGAGGGAGAGTTCAAGGAGGATATGTCAGAAAGAAAGGGAAAGAGGCAAACTGAAGCTTTCATCTGAAGTGAACTAGTGGAGGTTCTCTTTGCTGTGCTCTGTATTTTCGCCTGTAGACAGACTTTCCCTGTAGTCCTGGGGGAGGAGAAGGAAAATGTAGAACAGTTGGGATGGATCAGTCTGACATGTAATCGACTGACTGATTTAGGATAACAAAAAAATTCGTGTGTGTGTGTGTGTGTGCGCGTGTGTGTGTGCGCGAGCGTGCATGCACGAGATAGATGGAGAGGGGAGGACAGGGAGATCAGTTGAAGCTGTAGTTCAACTGGTTCTTACATACAAACTTTCATGTTAAAACACAGTGACTTCTTCAAATCTTATTGACATAAAACCATACTCTTGGAAACTCGGAAGCTTAACATTTGGGATTCCTAATCTGGACCTGGACTTGCTATTGATGGAAGCTGAGAGTAGAAAAATTTAGGATGGAAGGTCTCACAGAGACAAACACCAGAGAGAGGGTAGGGGTGATTCATGAATCTTAAACTAAACCAGCTATGGGAGTTTTCAGGAATCTGAGGTAGGGGTCAGAAAAGATTATTAGGCAGAAGTGGGGGCAGAGAGGATTATCTATCACAGAAGACCAACCCAATTTGATGCCAAGGCGATCGTTTCCACAATGATTCCATCCAAGAACACTATAAAAGAACACTCCTTGCTCTGGCAAAATGCTGTTATCTTTTTAGATTACCGGTCTGTGTCTATGTGGGCACCTGTTTCCTTTTTACTCTTTTCCTTAATAAACTTGCCTTGTGCTGATTTATGAGAAAGTCTGCTCAATTCTTTCTCAGAGGAGCCCAAGAAACCCACACACTGAACCCCAACACTACTGATACTGTAATTTCAGGTTTTTAGTTCTAGTCTCCCAGTCAGGAATGGACCCCAGGTTGTGGTGCCGGCGCTGAGCCCTGGCCACTAGACCACCACGGGCTGGTGTCTCATGAAGCTGCAGCAGGAACTTCGCTGATGCTCAGGCAAACAAATGAAAAGAGGCAGATTTGTTTAGAAAAAGAAAAAAAATATTAAGGAGAAAAGGAACAGAAATAAAGTGGGACTCCCAGGCTGGTAGAACCAGGCCAGGGAGGGGCAGGGAAGCCAAAGTGGAATCCTGTCTCAGGGAATATAGACTTTCTTTCCCTAATTATTCTAAAACTCATCAGTCTCTGTGATTGGTTAGTGCTCCGTGGCCTCACTCACCCTGCCTTAATATCTCTGTGCCCAGAATTATGTCTTGTGTCCCAGCCCTTATCTTAAGAGTCCTTTTTTTTTTTGTCACCTGTTCCAGAATGTGCTTTTGCCCCTAGTACTGAGTGTTTGATTAGTTCCCTGTGAAGTTTGTTACCCTTATCTCTGGAGCTTTCCTTGGGAGGCTTTTCCTAATCTATTCTGACCCAAGGAGCTCTCCACTTGCCCTATGACTCACTATCACCTTAGATGTAAATAGCACCAGATTTTAGAGAATTTCACCTCCACAGGGATCTGGCAGTGGGAGGAGACCACACTTAGAGTTTTACAACAGGATGTTGTTATTCACAAGGAGTAAGAAGGAAGGCGAGGACTCACCAACTGGAAGCTAGCTCATCCCCATTTTTTTTTTTTTAACACATCAAAGTAACAGACTTTCTTTTATACTCAATCTACACTTCAAGCTTTGCCATGTGGTCAGCTGGGGAGAGGGGGCTTCATAACACCCAGTTAAGAAAAGGAGACAAAGGGACACTTAACAGGAAAGGGATGATGAACTTACAAGTTGCCAGACTTCCAAAAATCCATTTGAAAGGAGGATATTTAAAAGCGATACTGATAATGTACATTTGAAAGAATGTCAAATATACACTTGAAAAGGGGTCAAGTACACATCTGAAAACAAAGGAAGGCACAGTATTTGTTCTGGAGAACAAAGCAGATTATGACATTGAAATTCTATAAAGGGGTCAGGATTGTACAAGGGAGTAAATCTTATTGTTTTTGATTGGTTGACTTTTAAGGAGAAGGAAATTATATGTGCATTGGGGAGGGGTTGATTTCCTCTCATATCCTACCTTTTTTGTCTTGGCATTCCTTTTTAGAGTAAGTGCTCAGGGTACATATTGATAAATGATGTTTCCCTCGTGGACAGTAAGAGGTTAGACTGAACCAGAATTTTGAAAGCAACTCAATTATTTGATGCTGGAGATTAATTTTGCTATATCCTCCCACAATGCTAAATTTGTCGGAGTCCTGTGCTTCCAGAAGACTGTGATATAAGAAATCCGCCGCATGTTTGTGTTTCAGAAATGGTTGACCATTGTCAAAGAAAAATAGCACTGGATGAAGTTAAACAGGAAAGGAAAACTTATTCAAGACCACTGAAATAGGGGTCAAGACTATTGCAGTCTGGAGAGAGATTGAACGCATCTCTGAGTGCAATAGAGGCAGCCAGGGATTTATAGCCAAAGGCTGGGTGAGAAAGTCAGTGGATGGAAAACTGCTAAGAACAACTTAGTTAGCTCTCCAGGGAGGGACACTTGCTGAAGTTGCTTGACAGGATTCTTGTTGAACTGGGTTGGGAAGTAAAGGATGAAGCCCGACTAAAGTTTGGTCAAAGTGGGAGTCCTGGCTACCACAAAGGACCGTCTTGCCCTTGTTTGTGCTGAGGCAAAACCCACCCCATCCCTCCTCAAGACTCCAGTGGACTAGCCAATGACTTGTTTTTCTGCCTCTATAAAACCCGTCTCCTTTCCTTTTCCCTGAGCTATTCCTCATTCATGAATCATCTTCCCGTTGCAATCACCTGAATAAAATGCTCTCCTTAATTTAAGGCTGATGCAGATTGTCATTCACAGTTTTGGAACTTTGTCTTGGATAGAAGTGACTCTTGTCTTTGGAGCCCTGTTTACTCCAGCAGGTAATGTGACCTCTTGGAGTCTTTTATGTGCGATTTCTGACTGGTCATCAGGGAACTCAATGTTGAGTGAGACTCTTGCCTTCTCAAAATTGAATCCTAAATGACATCTTTGGCATGTAAAGCCATCATCATTGAGATTTCCGGAGGGGCCCTTAAGAGTCACAAAGAATTTGTTCTTTCACCTTGTCAAAAGAGAGGTGCTAGAAATAATTAGGTTTATTCGACATGTTACTGTTGATGAATTGCATGGTAAGAGAGGTTAAGCCAGAAGAGATACTTAGCCTGCTTCAGGTTAAATTTGTCTGTGTGAAATGTTATTAATACAAATATTTCAGAAATTGCATGCAGGTGGAGAACTTTCCAGAGAATTATCAGTGCTCCTGCTGTCAATGATATTTCTATTTATCAGAGTCCTGGGTGGCTGTGCTTAATAATAGATATCAACAGTATAGTGATATCAGTGAAAATTTCAATTATTTTTTAAATGTTAACTTGGTTGCAACTTTACTTCTTTAATTTTAATCTAGCATCTTCTAGGTCAGTGGGTTTCAATTAGGGATTCATATCACTTACCCATGGAGTTTCATTAACATAAAGATATTCAGGACCTACTTAGACTTGCTGAATCTCTTTACTTGATAGTCATTATACATACATATATTGTATATATGGCATATGATTGCTATGTTCATGTTATATTATATTGAAGAATTATATAGCTGAATTTCTTTTCTCTGTAAAGATTATGTTTATCTCTTTTTTATAAGTTAGATATAAAAGTTATAAGTTAGTCTTTGAAAATTGGATTAGTCATTATGTTTATAGATATTTCATATTAAAGTATTTTTTTGGTTTGACTTTTCTTTTTTGTAAATTACAGAAACCAACAAGTTTCCTTGTCATGTGTGCATTATTCTTGAGATGAATTTTCACTAGGTCTTGTGCTTTTGAAAACTATATCTTAACCATAAGCATTTTAAGTATTTTGTCACCTCCAGATATTTTTTGTTTTACTCTGATGTGTCCTTGAAAGCACCTGCAATCAGCTTCAGGTGGAGAGCTTCAATTGCAATGAAGAAAGCTGCAATGGAAAGGCCTGTGCCAGGTATGTTGGGCATAGGCTCAGGATGGCATTGTCTAAACAATTTTGAGCCCATACCCCTGAACTGAGTTAGGATTCCCAGAACTTTAGTCCAGAAGTGTGTGGGTTCATGAAACTGCTAGCTCAAGATTGAGTGGAACAAGAATTCATTTCTTATTGCTAGTATTTTATTTTTTTAGATTTATTTTTATTTATTTAAACATACAAGAATGGGGGTATAGATCAGAGGTGGGGGTGGGAGAGGATTCACCAGAGAGAAAGAGTGGGGAGCAGAACAGGCAAATCTACTGAAATACACTGCTAAGAGGAACAGTGGGCGAGACAGGAAAGGTCTGTTGCGCCGTGTGGGTTAGCTCCCTGGCTGGGGATTGAACTCAAGCTACAGTGGCTGGTGATACCTAGATAGTGCTGAGACTTTAACCTCTGTGCCACCAGGGAGGCCCTATTGCTAATATTTTTAATGATCTATTTTCTGTAAATATAAAGAACTTTTGTTTTCCTCCAAAGTTATCTATAAGCCCTATCAATATAGTAGATTATACTTTTGTAAACAGAAAGAAAACTTTGTATTGATAGCTTAGTTTTCCTATCTGACCCCTCTATAATTTGGAGAATTTTACTGAATATTCTTATTTTTTATCCTGGCAGTCTTATTTTAATTATGCAAACTAATGAAATAATAGTTTTGAAAAGAGTCATTTTTATGAAAATTAACTTCAATGATAGGAGAAAAATTTTCAAAAGGCATCTGCTAAATTTTTTGCTATCAAATTGGGTGTGGGCAAGGCAACTGTCAGAGTTGGAGAATTATAAAAATATGAAGAATTTTTGACTTTGATTGCTTCACAAGACTCTTATATTTTCTCACCAATTGAAGACAGTGGCACTGGAAATATTTGATAGGACAGTACATGAAGACATGATACAGTACTATGAAAAGCAAACCCACAACCAAAATTAAATTTGACCCTTTATTCAATGACTGGTAGAAGACTGTCCCTTTATGCTTTAGTTTAAAACAAAATATTGTTTACATATATTTCTGTTTTACCGCTTTAACTTTTTCTTTTCACTCACCAACCCACTACCTGATTAGTTAAGGGGATAAATCCCCTACGGTATTATTTTTATCACAGAAATGAGGTCATACTATTCACATTGTAAACTTTTTTTTCGTGTTTACTACATTGTGAACAACTCTGCATTGATTAATACATTTCTGTTATACAATTTTACATGCTATAGTAATTATTTTCTTTTTTGTTATTTATAGTGGTCATATCTTTAAAGGTTTTGAATTTGTCAAATGATCACACTTTTATACACATAATTACACACATATTTAATATATCTTAGGATTAATGTACAGGAGGTGAATTTCTGGCTCAATGGCAGACACACTTAGAAGACTTTTGGTGAGCACAGCCTAATTATCATCCAGAAAGGTGTACTGTCACATGTCTTTTTGACGTGAAGTGTTTCTGAACTTCTTAGAGTATTTTAAGGCAGTTTAATAGTCAGACCGTAGAGTCTGCTGGTAAAGGTTATGTGCACATGTAGAGGTTCTGAATTTAGGCCACTCGAAGAACAAGAGTGAATAAATCACAGCAATACAACATAAAACAAAACAGCATAGCAACCAATAGATACACTGCAAAGTCACCATCATCTAGTGAAAAGTGTGCTTTTCCCAGTGAAAGCCATCACTTTGTGTAGCAAATAAAATGCAGTAGAATATGAGTCATTTTGTCATAGAGTTTCTCTCTTCTTCCTGAAAGTACTTATTGGCTACGTGTACCTTTGTGTGTAAAGCCTGCCCATTGGCAAATAGGCAGCAACACTGCTTGAAGGAACAAGTTCCTTTGTCAGCACACCTGACTCTCATATCAGTGATGTCTGTATGGAATTCACTTTCTCCTTCTTTAATCTACAGTGTGGTCACTTTAAATGCCATTCCTTGAAATGTGTCTTAGAGACAGCCCAAGAGGAAAATAATTGCATTAGTTACAAACACCTAGACACAGTACAAGACCAGAATGATACACCAGTCAGATTTTACACCTTTTCCTCACATAGGTGTCCCTGGATGACTTTTGAGCTGATAATTAGGTTTCCAGGGTTTTCTTTCTCATTAATGACCCTGGTACTGTCAAATCCCCCATTGAGAGTGAGATTTATTTAAGGTAGAAATTAAATTCCAATACAGAGAGAAGAGCCAGGAATTCCCGACACATCACCAGTGATAATGGTCTCTCCACTCTGTGCCCTGAATCAATTTAATAAGAGCTTTTTTCTTGTTCCAAATTCAAATAATGACTTCCAGATTTAAAATTCTCTGTCAGTTCTAATTAATTGCTTCTTTACTTACTCTGTAGCTTTGGATGGATGGGCCAGGTTGTCTCCTGGTGCAGAGTCTCTTGAGTGTCATGGGGAAGGAAGACATTTTCATCATCAAGGGATCTTCTTTCTGGTGTTGGGGAAGCAGATCTGGGGATGGAGCCCTGAGCATACTATGATAAGGGCTAGTGGGGAGGTGGGTATGAGGTTCTGTGGAAACACAGAGTGACTTAATTCATTCCTGAAAGTGGACAAACAGCCTTTACCGAGGAGGTAATCTTTGACCGGGGCCTTGGAAAAATAGTTTAGATTTAGGAAGGCGGAGAAGATGCTCAGAAAGAACATTATGGTTGGAGGCAGACAAGGTGTGTTTGCAGAACTGTAACAAGGAGGACCAGAGGTTAAGGTAGTTTAGGGAGACAAAGTAGTTGGCCCTTTGTGAAAGTACCTTGTTAGAGAGTGTGCAGACTGAGAGAGACCCCTAAACCTGCTTGTTCTAATGGAGTCTGGCTGTCTGTGCACACAAACACAAAGCATATTTAGTGTAAAAGGACTTTAATAGGATTAGTGTGCAGAGAGAGAAGAAAGGATATAGTTTCCTAATCAAACACCAAAGTTACCCATCCCGTCATGGGTAAATGCCCAGCCAAATAGAATTGGCCCAGTGCTGGCCTGCTGAGGTCTGAAAAGTTACCAGAAGTCTAAGGCACTTTCTAGTGGGGAGCCGTAGGAAGGGGGCGAAAGGGCCAGGCAAGATGGGAGGAAAGGAGTAAAATCAGTACAAATCAAGGCTGCCATTGTCAGCCTCCCCCAGGTCTCTCACTCACTGTCTCTTCCAAGTGTCTCTCTTCCATGTGTCACCCCCAATTCCCCCTAGTCCCTGGCACAAGTCTGAAACTGAGAAGTAAGTGATCCCTTCTTCCCTTCTCCAAGTGTCTCTCCCCAGGTATCTCTCCCTGCGTGTGTACCCCAGAGCCTACCTGCCTTCGTGTTTTGTTTTATAGATTCTTCACCCGGTTGCTCAGATTTGCCCAGTGTTAAATGGGGTGGGGAACGTGGTACCTTCCCCTTTTCTGGAGATGCGTCTGTTATAACTTGAGGGGACCAGGCAGGGTTCTTTCTCCAAATCTTTTGCTCTTACTATTGCCCGTGGTTACTTTCATCATATGGTCATTTGAAAAAATGGCTATCTTTCTTGTTCTTTATTAAGAGGAGAGCACTATAAGGATAAATAAATAATGGTATCACCATTTTCCTTAGGGACCCAAATTCTGTTCTAGTTGTTTTTCATACACTATCCTGTTTAATCATTGTAACTGCTTTCTTACTGCCATCGATTTTTGTATAAGGACATGGGAACTCATCTGATGAGCAGTGGTCAAAGGCTACCCCTGGCAATACATCTGAGGGCAGAACCCTCAATGTCTCAGTGAAGGCATCAGGGAGAAGAGAGAACCCCTTGACGGTGGGGCACGCTGAGGAGCTGGGGTGTTGGGGGGGCATCTGAAGGCAGTGCTGGTATAGTTCTCAGCAGACTTGATGCCTGGAAGTGGGATGTGAGTTAAAGAGAGGAGCCAGAGAAGGACCCCAAAAGAACTTGTCACACCTTTCCCAAGTGATTTATCCATCTATCTTTTATTCATTTATTAAACATTTATGATGATGTGGCAGATTGCGAGCTAGGTATTGGAGTGACAAGGACCTACTCTTTTGTGTGAATCAAACATTGCTCCTCACGGAGTTCACAAGGGCCTCTTGGCTCCCAGCCATAGTGTCTAGGATCAGACAGTGATTTGAAATGGAGACACAGATTTGGGGAACACCAGGAGTTAAGATATAGAGAGAAGATTCAATGAAAAGGGGGAATTTATATTGTGGGAAAGGAAGAGGGCCAAAGGTACAATAGGATTTAAGAAATATTAAATTTAAGGGACGGACAAGGAAATATAATACCACGAAGAGAGAGCAACCAGAGAATTAGAAGAACATCAGGAAAAGTGTTCTACTGCTGTCCAAAGACAAAGAATTATGAAAAGGGGGGAAGGTGTGCTCATTACTATTCATTACTTGTGGGTGGTCAAGTCGGGGAAGGACTAGAGAGGGTCCACTGAATTTAACAGCAAAGAATTTCTCAAATCTGCCTTCTCCTATTGTGGCTGCCCGGTTCCAGCCCTCATCATCCATGGTCCAGAGACCACCATAGCCTCTTAGCTGGGCTGCTGGTCCCTAATCACTTCTCCTTGTTGCTGTCAGTCTTCTAAAGTTCTGTAGTAGTCTTCAGGTGCTACAAGATGAGGGATAAATATTGAATGGTATGGACATCTTTGGCCCTTATTCTTTCTTCTAAAAACACTTCAAATTTCCACTTTGTTGAATGGCTTATACGGCTCTGAAAACATTCTGAGCTCTCCCTTCTGTGCAATGCTGTGCCTATTAGGGAGGCCCTTTCTCTGATATCTGCCTAGCAAACTCCTGTTTCCTCTTCAGAACCTCTCAGATGTCATATCCTCTGGGAAGCCATCTCCCAGTCTGCTTTTGCCTTTCAATTCTTTTCCCTCATCACCAACCTTTTTACCCCCTTTAACCCTTTCTCCGTCCCTTCTCCCTCTTAATCTCAGAAACCTCATTTTGTTTATTAATGGTCACTAGTTTTTATAAATATTTTACTTTGTTGAGTCATCCCCTATGTAATTAGTGATTTGTCTTTGTCATTCTGACTTACTTTATTACGTATAATTCCCTCCAACTCCTTCCATTTTACTGTAAATGGCATCACTTTATCTTTCCTCATAGCTGAATAGTCTCCCAGAGTGTGGAAATACCACATCTTTTTGATCCTCTTTGGATGGACATTTAGGTTGCTTCCATGTCCTAGCTATTATAAATAGTGCTGAAATTAACATTTCAGGGCATATAGGTTTTTGAGTTGATATTTTTGTGTTCTTTGGCTAGATGCTTAAGAGTGGAATTGCTGGGTCATATAGTGTTTTAATTTTTTAGGATAAATCCACATCATTTTCCATAATGGTTGTCCCTGTTTACATTCTCACTACCAACATACCAGAGTTACTCTTTTTCTAAATCCTTGTTGTTGAGGTCTTTTTAATATTGCCTTTCTCACAGGTGTAAGTTAATATATCATTGTAGTTTAAACCTGAAGCTCCTTTACTAAAAGCAATGATGAACACTTTTCCATGGCCTTTTGAATATCCTCTTTAGTGAATTGTCTGTTCAGATAAGTTGCCCATTTACTAATTAGATTGTTTGTTTTCCTGTTGTTGAGCTGTATAAGTGTTTTTTTAAAAAATATATCTTGGATATTAACCCTTGTCAATTATGTACTGTGTAGTATTTTCTCCCATTCAGTGGGATGTCGTTTTAGTTTAGTTATATATATTTTTTGCTGTGTAAAAGTTATTTTTTTCTTGTTCAAGGTAGTTCCAATTGCTTATTTTTGCTTTTATCCTCCTTGCCATAGGGGTTGAGTCTCCAAAAACATCTTTATCATTTTTGTTATGGAATATTTCACCAATATTTTTTCCTATCTATTCTTGTGTTGCAAGTCTTATATTTAAAGCTTTAATGCATTTGCAACATATTTTCGTGCATCGAATTAGAGAATGATCCAACTTTATTCTCTTACATGTAGCCTTCCAGTTTTCCCAGCAGCATTTGTTAAGTAGACTCCTTTCTCCATTTTATTGCCATGGCTATTTTACCTTAAGTTAACTTTCGATGTACATGAGGAATTATCTCTAGGATTCAAATTCCATTCCACTGATCTATTGAGAGATATCTATTTTTATGCCAATGCTATGTTGTTTTAATTATTGTTGCTTTATATTATAGTCAGGTAATGTGATGCCTCCATTTCCCTCTTTTTTTCCTCATGGTTTCTTTTATGGCTCCATATAAATTTCAATATTTTTTGTTCAATTTCTTTGAAAAATATTGTTAGTACTTTGATGGAGAATGTGTTAAATTTGTATATCATTTTAGGTAGAACAGTCATTTTGATTATATATATTCTCCCTAACCATGAGCATGGAATGTCTTTCTTCTTCTTTTGTCTCACTCTAAATCCTTTAATATTACCTTATAGTTCTCATTGTATAGGTCCTTCAACTTCTTGGTTAAATTAATTCCAAGATCTTTCATTCTTTTTGAAGTTTTTGTGAAAGAAATTATTTTCTTAATTTTTTTCTTCTCATTTGTTGTTCTTCCCCTTCAGTATGTTGCTTTTTTATTTTTGCATATTTCACACGTTGTTATGATTTTTGTTATATTTGTTACATTTCTGTCTCCCTTACTAAATTGTAAATTTCTGAAGACAAGAAATATATCTTATTCATGCCTATGCCTTTAGCACTTGACATAGTATTTGCCACATAGCAAGATGCTTAAGAACAGTATTGAAATTGATTAGTAGTCCTCAAACTATTATTACTAAAACTATTAAGTGTATCTGTAAGACAATTTTTATAGGTGTAAAGTTAACATTTATTTTATGCTTTTTTTCAGATTTTATGATTTTTTTTCAGAGGAGGGATTTATTAAGACAGGTTGGGATTTATAACTCATACAAAATAAAAACCAGAGGAAATGACTATAACACTTAGTTGAGCCTCCTTATTTTTCAAATGAGGAGTCAAGCCAGAGAGGCTGCAGGACTTGTCCCTGGTGAGTCAGGGAAACAGACACCCAGCCTGGACCAGCATGCAGTTTCTCTGGTCTCACTTGGGTGCTTTTCAGTCAGCCACTTGCCTGCACTTTTATGTTGGAGCTGATCTGTTGGCATGGCTACCAGCTAGGTCTTTTTCTTTTGAAAAAGGTTGATAAATTACTGGTTGACTGTGATATTGATGGAAAATGGGTCCTTTAAGCTCATTTTTTAGTAGGGTTTGGAGGAGCTATGGTTTGATGGGAAATAAATCCCCTCTACCTGTCAGAAAGAGAGCTGTGCTAAGTATTTCAAAGAGGAGATTAAATACAGAACTCTGGTTATTAAGGTATTTGAAATTAGAAGAAGCAAATGTGGATGACAGAGTAACTCTAAGATTAGGGACTTTAGGAAGAAGCTACTCTCCCTGAGTTCAGAGGGACAAAAATTGTGAAGTAACCAGAACCTGAAGCTTAGATGAGACCATGGTCAGGTCTTGGGACTCTCCAAGGTTTGCCCAGTGAGCTGGCACTCAAATGTCTGAGGTACCTCTAGCTGGTATTTGGATTTTTGAGGAGGGTTGAGGCCCAGAATATATCTGGACTGTTATGGGGCAAAGGGTCCTAGTATGGTTGGTTCTGAAGGTGCTGACTTACAGGAGAGCCTGCAGCCATCCCTGCCACTGTTGTTGAGGGATGTGGACCATGCCGGAAGCAGGAAGAATGTTTCTTATCTCCCACTCATCTTGCTAATTTTCGGTCTATACAGAGAATCCTGCTGAAACTGGGATCCTTGGTGTGCAGAGTCTCAGCCTCATCCTCACAGATGAGCATGTAGACAGGTGCATCAGGGCTGAGATTATAAGGGAAGAGGTGAAATATAGCCATCACCTCCCCTCCAGGAGAGAGAGAAGAACCTTTGAAATCTTGTCTCTCACTGCTGCTCACTCTGTGAAAGAAATAATGTTTTCTACTTAAGCCTCCTTGGCTATCAAAATGGAGAATCAAAGAAAATTGATGAGTTTCTATTCCAAGTGAGGAGTTTGCCTTTAAAATTGTTGAATGAAAGTCACCTTCTCTTGCCCAAGGCCTGATATTATGTTTGGCAGCTTTAACATGTAAGTCCGGATCATAGATTATTTAATATCATAGATGTCATCTCTTTGCTCACAGGTTTTTACAAGCAGAACACCTCAATCTCTCAGGAGGGGTAATTTAAAAAGCATCTGCACAATAAGGAGGGAGTAACTCTTGCTTTAACAGTACCAGGGCATGGTTTCCTGAAGATGTGCATGTACACGTGTGTGTTTCTCATTTGTTATTTTCACTGCTTTTGTTTCTCATTTTGCATTTCTAGGAGCTTTAATGAGGCATATATAGTTAATAGACAATATGTATTTGTAGTTCAGTTTGCTGTAAGAAAAGTACCACAGACTGAGTAGCTTATAAACAGAAATTCACAATTCTGGAGGATGTAGGCTCAAGATTGAGGCACCAGCAGATTCAATGTGTGAAGCAATGGCCATCTTCTCTTTGTATTCTTATTTGGCAGAGGGGATACAGGGACTGTCTCCAAGTTCTCTTTAATAAAGACATTAGTTTTACTCATGGAAATTCTACCCTTGTGCTCTAATCAACTCCCAAAGGCCCCATTTTGGGGATTGGGTTTAAATATAATTATTTTGAGGGGGGGTGTCACAAGCATTCATTCAGTGCATAGCATGGCACTTGGCATGTGTTTATGCACATGATTTGACATAAGTGTAAAGCTGTGAAAGCATCACCCCTATCGACCTAGGAGACATATCCATCATTCCTCCAAGACACCTCATATCCCTGTGAAGTTTCTCCTTTTGTACTTACTCCCTAGCTCTAAGCAACCACCGATTTGCTTTCTGTCACGACATAGTCAAATGTTAAGTTTTATTTAAAACCAAGAAAAAATCCAGTGAGTCAGGAAAAGCTAGCTTTTCACCCAAACAGCCATTTTGACCCTTATCCTTTTAGCTGAATCCTATTTTATATCATGGAGGGAAACAAATTCTCTGGAGCATTTATTTCTCATCCAGCTTTCCTTGTTGTGTAACTAAGATCTTGCCAATGAGATACAAGCACAAGTGATAAATGAGATTTCTGGGAAAGCAGCTTAAGGGGGGTACCTGACTGGCAATAGTGTCCTTTTGCCTTTTCTGCATTTTTCTCCCTCCTGTGTGGAGTGCATTTAGAATGGCCTGAGCTCCACCAGCCACCTTGGACTATGAGGTGACCTTTAAAATTGAAACTGTTTACTTAGTTGGAGATGTGAACCTGCATTTCTGATGTCACTCTGATGCTTTCATACCAGACTTAGTCTATATCTGGACTTTTCTTTATTTAAAAGTGTCTTAAATCTTCAATTTTCTTAAGCAATTTTTATTTTCATATGCAATTGATCCTATCCTAACAGAAACATACTTCTATTTTTGTGTTCTCAGCAGCCACAATACCATCTGTTTTGATTTCCTTCTGAATTATGTACCTGATATAAATTGTCTTTTAAGCATTTATACTTCACTTAGTTTTGACAAGAGATTGGTCACTATGCTGGGGTCAAGCCAATCTCCTCAAAAACATTAGTAAGCAAGTTGTTATAGCAACTTGATCCCCAAGTTTCAGCTCCTCCAACAAAATAAGCGGCTGTGCATTTAAACACCTTTTTTACCTTAAAGGACTCACAAAGCTCGATGCCTTCAACACTTTTAAGAGGAACCAGGAAGAATCATTCCGACACCCTTTCTTAATGTAGGAAAAGAAAGAATGCAGACACTACAAACCTATGTGGAAAGAGTGTGATTAGGGATAAAGATGACTCTTCCAGAGATGATGCAAGATGTTTTCATGATTGGGCTAATGTCCATTTTCTTAATATGGAAATGTGTGTAAGTCAGAGTTCTCATTGTCACTGCAGTACCCGGGCATAAGGATTCATGGAATACGGTGGGGGTTTTGGAAGGCTTTTTTTGGACTGGGTTCTGGAACATACCCTCCTCACTTGCCTCTAACAAGCTTTCTCTTGTAAGGCAACACGGTTTGTGCTGTAAAATATAAACTTAATTAAGCTCTGTTAGGTACTGCGTTCTTTGTGAAAAAGGGAAAATGGATAAACTATAATAAAGAAGAATTGGTCTAGGCAAACATTTGTGCTATTTTTCACTGGCATTTCTGGAAATTAAGCTATTAAATCAGGAGAGCGGGTCAGGCCAGTTTGATATTTATTTTTCATTCCTTGACGGCAAAATAAAAGGCTTAACTTATAATGACATAAAATCAACACCTACTGTGTCCCATTCATTAATTCTGGCATTCTATCAAAAACATCTCCCATGTTTGTCTAATATGATTTTTTTTCCTTCATGAAAGCCTGAAGCATATTAGTCACGATGCCATTACATTCAAGATGCTTTAAAAAGATTTCTATAATTCCTCTCCTCCCCTGCCTAGTACTTTTTAGTGAGAAAACAAAGCTGGGTGCATTAGAAAGTTTTTGGCTTGTAAAACTATAGTGGCATTTTTCATAGACTTCATGGTCTCCTTCCAGTTCTCAGTATTTTAAGAATATTATAAACAATTTACTAAAGGCATAAACAATTTAGATACTCTGGGACATATTTAACTCAGGCTTTATTGTAACTTAAACTTTACAAGACCTTATTTCAAAACAATGTTTCCATTATTTTCCAACCGTACATTTTTTCTTTGCCATTTAAACAATTTATATGTATTGGAATTATTTTGTTCTCATAGTGTTTCTACCCCTAGAAGATCAAATGATTTCTACTTGCTTCCCTTTCCTTAATTTTATGTAAACAATACTCTTATTTCCTTTACTCATGTCACATAACCATCCTAAGACAAGTATAGACTATTGGTTCACTCATTTGGACACTGCAGTGAAAATTGTGCCTGGCGGCGTAGCTGTCCATCAACCTGCAAAACTTTGGGATGGAAGATGAACTTGTCTCCCTGAGCCTATTTTCTGCATCCAGCGAACATTCATACAAATTTGCTTAATCGATTTGAAAATAATGGAACCAGAAGACAGAACTTCTTGACTTGTGCTCACCAAGCCATGTTTATAATGAACTAGTTTGACCTTATGATTTAAAAAAAATTGACTAGACTAAATATTTATTTCCCTTTGAAGCCAGTAAATATTTACTTCCCTTTGTATGTGGTGATATACACATAATCTTGTGAGTTGATTTGATGCTCTACTCTTGAATTTTTCAAGTGAAAGGTTAAAACTTCATACAAGGTCTTTTTTCCCAATTATTTGATTACTTAGTCAACACACTACGGAAATTTCCATCTCTTGATTGTGAAGTCTGGGCTGCCTTGGGACTTTTATTGATAGTACTATGTGGGAAAAGTGAGGCAGGGATTCCAAACATAGGCTTGAGGCTTCAGTGTTCACTTTTTTGGAAGCTGTAATTGCTATGTGGTGAAATACAGCCTACCCCAAAGGGGAGAGGTCACAGAACACAGAGATAGACAGACCCAGCTTAAGTCCCCTCAGAACCACTGGTCAGTGGCCAGCACCAGCCACCAAGTGGGAGTACAGCCATGTTGCATCACCCAGTCCCACTCATTGCCAGTGGCCCCAGGCAGGAGTGGCCTCGGGCAAAACTACCAGGACAGTTCAGCTGAGCCTAGGCCTAACTGCTGTTGCAAAATACCATGAGCAAATAAAATCACTGCTATTTTCTTTTAAGCCATTAGGTTTTAGAGTGATTTGTTATGTGACATTAGACATAGCACCCTATGAAGAGGACCCTTTGGTGCATTTCAGCAATTCGTGTTGTGTCTTCAGGATACTTATCAACTCCGCTGTCCCTGCTCGCCCACCTTGGTTTCCCCTCCTTTGGCTTACACTTGGTGCCTATGCGTCTCTGTTTGGCCTTTTTAGACTTTGGTTTGAAGCGTCTGTTTTGCTTTGAAGTGTCTGTTTTGATTCATAACTTCAGCCTCAGCCTGGGATGCCACACTTTTCTGTGTCCTTTAGCCCCATACTTAGAAGCCTGAAGGCCGTGATTACTGGCAGCAGGTCTAGATGTCGTTCTCAGGACCTTGCGTGGCCAGAGGGTAGTTCACAGGTGACAGTGCGCTGAGAAAATTCTGGCTCAGAGTCTGCAGGCCTCAGAGAGAACTGTCTTTGGGTTGGCAGCTGCTTGTTTATGCCTAGAACATACTCTCATGGTTTTTGTTATTAAGAGGCAAATCTGAATTCATTTCCAAGTCCTTTAAAGCTTCCCTGTTGTTCTTAAGAGGAAGTCAAACTCTTTTTTCATTGCTCACAAAGATCTTCATGTTTTGTTTTCTGCCGAACTTCATTATTTCATCTCTCACCATTAGCAGTCCTGCATTGCAGTCCGTGCTTCTGTCAGACTGAACTCATTCCACACTCCTGACTGGCCCTTGCTAACTAACCAGCCCTGATGTTTAAGCCACCCAGTTTGTGGGACTTGGTTACAACATCCCTAAGAAACAAATACAACCTATTACTTGCCATACAAAATTCTGATGCTTGGAGTATAGCATTCAGCAAAATAAAGATTCCTACCCTGGAAGATCTTACATTTTAGTGGAGGGTGAGTGAGAATGTGGTCTATGCTTGATACAAAAGAAATAGTAGAGTAAGGGGGACTAGATGTGAGGAGCGTACAGTGTAGGCCTCTCTGAGAAAGTAGCATTTGAACAAAGGCTTGAAGCTGATGAAGGGGTTAGCCAAAGGTTATCTGGGTAACTTCTCCAGGCAAGGGGAGGAATTAAAGCAAGTCTCCAAGGCGGGTGTACTTGGTGTGTTAGAGGAGAACTTAGGAAGTCGTCATCATGAGGGTGGGGGAGGCCCAGATTAGCCGGTGCTGCTGAAGCCGTTCTCTCTGAAGTGCTTTGGCCTTGACTCTGACTGAAAGCAGAAGCTGACACAGGTTTTGGATGAGGGAGTGCGATGATATAATTTATGTTTTTGTGTATTAGGACCAAGGAGAACGTTATGATTCTATTGCAGTAATTGAGGTGAGAAGAGGGCCTCCCTTACACCAGGGCAGTGGAGGTGAAAGAGATAAGTGGTCAGATTCTTTGAAGGCAGGATTTGCTGACAGATTGGACATGGGAGTATGTGAGAAAGAGAGGACTGAAAAATGATGCCAGTTTGTAGACTGAGCAAGGAAAAGATGGTGTTCTGTATTATTTCTTTTAAAAATTTTCATTCATTAAGGTCACATTGGTTTACAACACTATATATGTTTTAGGTATATAGGTTCACACCTCTACAAAGGTATGCTACCACACCAAGCCCCCACCAGGGCAAAACAATCTCCACCAGGTTTTTTGGGCCCCTTCCATATGTGTTATCCCTTATCTTCTCTTACTTTGCTGAGGCTTTCAAGACATTTTTGTCTTATTTAGAGCTTAATTTTCTGTATCCAGTTCCTTGAAATTATTTCTAAAAACATTCATTTTTCTGAGTTTTCATCCATTTCTTTGAATTTCTTTATCATTGTCATTCTAAGCTCTGCATCTGATAGGAGAACATGGTTTCTGTGTATTTGAATAGGGGTTCTGGAGATTTGTTCTCTCCGTGTTGTGCTATTCCCTTGAGGGCTCATGTTGCCTTTGTTGGGTTTTTCCTTCTGTCCACTACAAACTTTGGTGAAATGGGAAGTTACTGAGGGCTGCTGAACAACTTGCCTACAATAATGGTTGCGGTCATCACAAACCCTTCTGGTGTTCTAAGAAGTTCCTGATAAACTCAAACTAGCAAAGCGCCCTCATATCCCACTCTGCCAGCTGTCGCTCAAGCATAGACAATTTCCACATGCAAAATGTATAAAACCTTACCCTTCCTGCTATTCGGGCCTCCGTCTTTTGGGAACTATCCTACTGAGCCTGCCGGTGTGAGGAATAAATCTCCCTCTCTCCACCTCTCTGAGTGGCTTCTGGTTTCTCTGAAAAATTGCTGTAACATTTTAGCCCAGCTGTTGTGTGTGTGGTCTCCTCTGGGCATGGCTCCTTCCCCCTCATTGGTCAGGGGTCTCACCTATCCAGGCAAACCGCTGGTGACGTCTCATGGGAGGTCATGAGGCCTCCGGCTACTCTGGCTCTCTCTCTCTCTGACTTGCGTGTGGGGCTTACCAGTCTGTGCAGGTACTGATGGGATCTGGTGGGAGGTAACATGCCCTCTCTATGTCTGGGTGGGTACTGGTGGGGGTCCCTCAGAGGGTTGTGAGGCCACTGCCAGTCTGGGTGGGTGCTGGCTGGGTCTTGTGGGAGGTCACAAGGCCTTTCCTGGTCTGGGCAGGGGCTGGCAGTGTCTCACGAGGCCTCTGGTCGCTCTGGCACCCTCCCTAATGTGGGTACAGTGTCTCAGCCATCCGGGCAGGCACTAATGGAGTTTCACAGAAAGTCACTAGGTCTCTGCTGGTCTGGGCAGGAGCCCACAGGGTCGCACATTGACAGTTTTGGTGAAGTCGATTCCTTCTCTGCAACCTCTTTCTTCCTCTTTGTTTTTCTTATTGACTCATTGGCTTTAGAATAGATATCTGCCTTTCATTATAGGTGATTCCCTACCATGTCCAGTAATTCTTGACTGTTCACATTTCAGAGTAGGGGATGAAAAACCTATTTGGAAGTTCTGTGCTGTTAGGGAGATTGGGGGAACTTATTGATGGTGGTCTTCCCTACAGGGTGACCTCGGTGTGCCATTTGATTAAGGGACTACTTATGTCTTTTCTCTTCAGTTGTTGAGATTGCCTAGAAAACAATCTTTCAGTTCTATAGCACGTAAGTCTGTGTTTCGGATGCAAAGCAGTTTAAGAGAGTTGGGCCTCTCCACTTCCAGTGTCAGACCTGTTTCCAACAAGGTCCCCTTGCCTCAGGCTGGGGTTTATTGTCTTTGAGTCAGACACTTGTTTTACTCACTTCAAAGGAAAAATCTTTAGTCTTACCAGATTATGGGCAGGTACCAGGCTGGGCTGAGTGGAGGGAGGCAATTGAATTCCTACTTAGCAGTGTTACTCAATCTCCATATTTCAGTACCATCGTCACCCTCCTTTCTGAGGTACCAAGTGTGATATATTGTGTTTAAGAGCCTTTGAGGGGTTTTTAGCAGTAGAAATGCAGCTGCCTTTTGATTTTTCCCTCTGTAGACTGCGACTTAATTTTCTCTAGTCAGCTAAGACTTTCCCTTTGACAAAGTCAGAGTGACTTTCCCTTTGTCATTCTGCTTTCCAAGGTCCCAAATATCTTGTTTTGTGGACATCTTCATTTTCTTTGCCCTTATGTGCACATGTCTTGTATTAAAAACATTCTTTTACATTAATTTCAGTGCATTTTGTCATCTTTACCAGAAGCCCTCTTCATCTCTAGGTTTACCGCTGCATACCCTTCAGTCCTCAGCGTACAGGCTGCTTCCCTCAGGAAACCTTCCGGTTGAGTCAGGTGCTCCATCATTATGTTTCCATAGTTTCCTGCATTCCTCTATACACATGGTATTGAAATTGCTGATTACTATCGGTCTCCCTCAACAGACTGTAACCTGTGGAAGGACAGGGACAGGACCCATATTATTCAGCACTATCTCTCTTGAACTTGACACAGTGCTTTATAGTACGAAACCAGGGTAAAAAAAATCTGTCAGCTCATTGGTTAAATGACATTCATAGCACTCTGAACTCAGGCCACACACTTGTTGTGAGAGGGCCTGCTGCTATTTGATATTTTCTTTGATAGCATATGCCACACCCCCAGGAGTGTCTATCTCACAGGCCTATCACAGGACACTTTGAACTTAACACAAGAAGCACATTTCCAACAACCCTGCTGGGAAGAGAATAACACTTTGCTGGAGAGCTTCCCCGCAGCTGTATGACAAATCTCCAACGTGCTCTTCTGTTCCATCTCTTTTCCCACAGGATTCTTCATCTCAAACACGCTTTGAACAGCCATCAAAACCCCTAAATCTTCTTCTCAGTGTGCTATATATAGATTAATAAGTCAACTACCTCCAGCACACCAGGTTTTCAAACCCTGGCATCTCAGTTTATCGATTTGGATCTTCTAACAAAACATGCCTCATCCGTGACTTCATTTTGTGCCACAGAAAATGTCTTTGCTAGGAAAACACGTCAGTTAAACTCAGCTTCAGGCATCTGGGAACTCACAGCCCGGGGGCCTGTAGATCAAAGGGAGAATTATGCACTTGAAGACTTCAGCTTTCTTAATTAATAATAAATTCCCCAAATTAAGATTTTGACATGATAAAAAGTATTACTGTTTCACAGAAGTTATTTCTTCTTTTACCAGAATCATCTGGTTGTGCACTTATAGCAAAGGCAGGACCTGCCAACTCATTGCAAGAACAGGGAGCATAAGAGGGGCATGCAAGCTGTTTGTTAAGCTTTGATTATGTGAAGTTTGCTAGTGACATATTGGCCGAGGCAAGGCACACAGCTAGAGCTGTAAGCAGGCAAAAGCAAAAATACAAGGAGACAAAGGATTTGACTGGTATAAAGGAAAACAGTTTTTATACTGGTTTTTTAAATAACTATTTTGTAGATATTTCGAAGAGACATTTTAGTAAATTTCATGTTACCTCCTTTTTGGTCTTTGAACTTTTTGATGTTTATAGCTTTAATTTCTGTTTCACTTGTGAATATGTTCATCAGAACCTTAAAATGAGATAGCTGGGTGCTTTGTACTATTCTGATTTTAATGGCTATGCGTCTAGTGTTGAGATGTTAGAGATGTAGATGGCTGTTGGTTTATGACAAGTATTTTTTAGCAACTTAAAAATGTATTTTCCTGTAACAGTTTACTAGGAATTTAGGACAGCATTGTATTTGGGATATCACTGGTACCTCTTAAAAGCATAGCTGGGGTCATTATTTGGAGTTCCTTATTAGGTCTATTAAATACACCCATCCTACAAAGCAATTTTATTTATAAACACAGTTGAAAATTTAAATCACTTCTATTTGAAATACAGCTTCGATTATTGCAGTTAGACAAAGATAGCCTCAGAGTAGGTTCTTTGTTTCTCTCCTAAAATGATCATCTATGTTACCCATTCAGGCAGTACAGCCAGAGAATCCTGTCACTTGGGAGCAAAGCTTTAGTCGTTCACATCAGAGACCAACACAGGCAGAACCAGAAAGAACAGGGAGAAGATTCCTGCTTTATTAAATATGCGGTGGGTTGAGAGAAATGCCTGGACACAGCAGTTGAGGACACGGAGGCCGCCACACACTGTGGTGTTGCCACAGTCAGTGTCCTGGGGAGGGGAGCCCCGAGCCACGTAGGGCACACATGCTTAACTGAGGGGAAATATGTGCGGAGCAGTTGCGGTGCTCCCAGCTGGCCAGGGGACCCGTGAAAGGACAAGGCCAGTGCACTGAGCTGTGCTCAGCTTCCCCATCCTCAGAACCAGCGGTGACCTCAGGACGTGTTCTGACAGTGCGCGGACTGTGGACGCAGGTCTGTAAGAACAAAGAGGGGGCTGTCAGTGGTCACAGACATGAGCCACCCCCACTCCCAGGTGTTCACACAAGCAGCTTGAATCCTCCAGCACGAAAGCTGTATTCCACGTATGGATTCTGAACCAGACAAGTTCGGCCCAAATTCTAATAAGACAAATTCTTCCTCTGTGGCTTTGTAAGCCTCAGTTTGTCTATCTAAGAAATATTAATAATAGCTCATGGTTTCATTTGATTGCTGTGACTATTAAATGAGATGACCTATATGATATCTTGCCACAGTTTAATACATGGTGAGACCCTAATTAATAAATGTTGACTATTATATATTCATTTTGCTCCACTTGTGATTCTTACAGATTGACTTTGGATGTGACATTTTCCAGGATATCTTAATTGTATAGATTGTATTAGCATAAAACCCTTCTCATTTACCCTTTTTTAGGTTTTGATTTCTACTTAATCTGAAATGAAAATGCTGTATTTTTCTGATAAATCTGATTTTAAGCTGGCACTGCCAGTTTACTTTTTAGATCTATCAACAGCATAAAGTTGTTTTGTTTTATAATCTTATCATTACTTATTTAAAGTTTTCTAAATTATTAAACATTTTAAACATACTGAAAATTATGGAGATATTCATATGTGCAGACTCCATCAAAGTTTAACAAATTTACCATTTTTCCATGTCTATGCTACACACACACACACACACACACACACACACACACACACACACACACACATTCTTTGCTCACTCCTGATGCATTGTTCTGTTCTCCTTTCCCTGAGATTATGGTCCTTAATTTGTTTTATATCAGTGACAGACAAATGTTGCTATTTTTAATACATATATAAGCATGAACAATGATGTATGATACCATTGCCTGTATCTTAAACTATAAATGAGGGCTATTATAGTTTGGTATTTATTTGACATCTTAATTTTTTAATCCAACTTTGTTTTTATCAATTTCATTTTTTGGTTTATTTTTAATTCATATTTCAGATGAATTAACCTTAATGTTTTTCAGTTCCTACTCATGGTATACATCTATTTTGATTCTCTGTTAGAAATATCAAGTCTCAATTTTACTTTTGATTTCCTCTAATGTCTGATTTTCAGAGATGCCTTTTTTCTCTGAGTGTTTAGGAAGGTGTTTCATTGATCTCCAGTATTTTTTCCCCTGTAGTTCTTGTGGATTTTCATTCTTTATACTTGAAATAAAAGACACCATCCTAAGTATAGTATTTGAAAATGGAGAAGGTTGTCAGCCTTAGCTCCACTCTGAGTCCAATTGAGTCTGCTTAAATACTCTTCTGAGATCTATGACTAAAAAGTAGGTTTCTGCACTTACTCTGAGTCTCATGTGTATTATTTATCAGACATTCAACTTGTGCAGTTATTCTGATTGATATAACATCTCTTACACTGAGTACCCATTTCTGATAATTGAAAGCAAGTTAGGACATGAAAAGCTGCTCACCACTACTAATACCTCCTAGGTCTGCTCCTATTTCTGTGGTGGGACTTTTCTTCCCAGGATACAATATGGCATCATTCATCTACATGGCAGTACATGTTGATTTCTGAATTGTGCTGTTTGTATGAATGGAGGAAGGGTGATATTAAGAAAAGGTGGTGGTGGTGGGGAGCTGGTATAGTATCCATCTCAAAATCAGTGCCAATAGGGTTGTCCTCAGCTGTTTTGGGCCCTAGCATCTTGAGTTACAGGGACGGCAGAGCGTGTTTCATATGTTCTGGGTCAGCAGCAGCATTTTTTCTAATACTTTTGAGTCTGAATTTTGCTCTGTAGGTCTTATAGTTTATACAGATTCTTTTCAGATTTGCAATAAGTTGTGTGGCTTTTGTAGATTTTCATCTTTAGATTCTTATATTGTTAGGTATTTTTGTTTTTTAATTTCACATGCCTTTAAGAGGAATGTTTAGGGCATGTTGCATTGAAGTCTGCAACTTACATACCGTATGAAAATTGAAGTCCAAATATTCTGTAGGCTTTAATAATTATACAATACTGATTTAGGGCAGACTAGTTTGGGGTTCATAAAAACCTTGGGGCCAAAAGAAGGGTTTGATGGAGGACACCATCATATAACAAGGAAAGCAGAAAAACATGGAGAGAACCACTGCAGACATGTTTCCTTCATCATTCCTGACCAAGTGTTACATCAATTTCTTAGTAGAAAGCAGGAGTGAATATATCAACTCAAGTCAGTTGATGATTTTAATTTATATCATAAATATGCATATATTTATAGATATTTGTTTATAAATATATATTAATATTTTTGGTGTGCTTTAAAGAGAAATGTGGGATCCTACCTGGGTTCAGCCAATATTGAGAGCCAAGAACAGTTAAGAATAGCTACTATGATGCAGGATGTTGTGTATTTGTCAGTAGATTAAGTATAGCAGTATATTCTCATTATTGGGGAAGCAGATGTTATGGGATTATATATGATTTATATATTTTTTTGAAAACACCAGTGAAAGTTGGAAAGGAAGGGAACAGGTAGAGCCTTTAGGTGATGATGTCGGGTTGAGAGTTATGAGAGAAGAAAATAAGAAGAGTCTCAGACTGCAGAATATTTCTGGAACCGTCTGACCAGGCAGATTAGTCTTTGATCAAAGCCTGTTTTTTGGAATATTCTGCCTTAGCTAGTACTGGGTCAGTTCTAGTCCTCTCATCAAGCTCAGTTATTGGCTGGAGCACCAGGGGGACCTATGATCTTGGTATGAACAGGGTGGCAGCTGAAAGGGTCAGTCTCCATTAACATCTGTCACTTACAGAGTGCACATTATGGACTATAAAATTTTAATATATAATCTGCATAACAAACTTGTGAGATAAGTGGTTTTGTCTCTATTTCATGAATAAAGAAATGTCAACTTGGAGGAGGTAAATAATTAAGGTCATATAATCAGTAAGAGGCACTGCCAGAATTTGGACATAAATCTGTGGATACATTAGGATTCTTTTGATCAAAAGTAATAGAAATTGTTTTTTATTTTTATTAATTTTTAAAGATTTATTTACTTATGCATACAAACCGTAGTCCAGGCCAGAGGTGTGGGGTGGTGAGAGGGCCCACCAGAGACGGATTGAGGAGCAGAACAGGCAGATCAGCCAAAATAATCTACTGAGGGGAACAGTGGGGCGAGGCAGGAGAGGTCTGCTGCACCATGTGTGAATCTCCCCAGACATGCATGGAACTCGCAGCGCAACTGCAGGCAGCACCACAATGCTGCGCTTAACTTTTTTTTTGTGTGTCTTTTACATTATTGTATATTCCCCGTAGGTTTCCCACCATCAATTCACCCGTGAACCCTCACCGCAGTCCCCTGTGCTCCCCCTCCCCTGTTCTGAGCCCCAATCCTCCCCGCCTCTCGCTGGTTGACGCTCTTGTATTTGATTTCCCTATATTCCCGTTATAAGTGAGACCATTCGATATTTTTCTTTTTCCTTTTGGCTTATTTTGCTGAGCATGATCCCTTCTAGTTCCATCCATGTTGCTGCAAATTGCATGTGTACACAACTGATAAAGGACTGATAACTAAAATCTACAAGGAGCTCACACAACTCAACAGAAACAAAGTCAACAATCCAGTCAAAAAATGGGCAGAAGAGCTAAAAAGACATTTCTCCAAGGAAGAAAAGCAAATGGCCAATAGCCATATGAAAAAATGTTCAACATCACTTATAATCAGGGAAATGCAAATCAAAACCACAATGAGATATCACCTCACGCCAGTGAGAATGGCGCACATTTAAAAAATAGGCAATAACAAATGCTGGCGAGGCTGTGGAGAAAAAGGAACTCTTCTACACTGCTGGTGGGAATGCAAACTGGTCCAACCCCTGTGGAAAGCCGTGTGGCGTTTCCTCAAATTAATAAACATGGAGCTACCATATGACCCAGCAATGCCACTCTTGGGAATCTACCCAAAGGACAAAAAAACACTAATCCAAAAAGATACATGCACCCGTATGTTTATTGCAGCACTATTTACAATAACGAAGTTATGGTAACATCCCAGATGCCCAAAAATAGATGACTGGATCAAGAAGATGTGGTACATATATACAATGGAATACTATTCAGCATTCAAAAAAGATAAACATACAATTTGCTGCGCTTAACTCTTTGCACCACCAGGGGAGGCTCTAAAAATTGCTTTTTAAAAAAGGAGTTTATTTCTAGGTCACAGAAACACTGGTCATATGGAACCCAAGGGCCGACATGCACCCAGGGTGCCTAAAAATAGAGCTTGCCCCACCATCAGGGATCTCCATTTTCCACCTCTGCTCCTTCCAGTACATCTGTTTTTTTGTGTTTTGTTACTGAACAGTTTTTCTTGACTATACTAGAAAAGTGGCTCCTAACAAATTGTGTTCCCGAGAGCACCCAGGACTAAAATTGTAATTACTTTCTTAGGGAAGGGAATTCTGCATCAGTTAGGATCAGGTGATCCCCTTAAGACTGATTAATTTTTTTGGAGACTGGGACCTAGTGAGGACATTCTGTTGAGGGGTAAGTTACTGCTGTGTTATTATGTAAATGATTGTGAAAGGTAAAAGAAGTGGCCAGAAGTGAAACTGTCACACAAAAATCTTAATAGGTATCCACTACAAGATTAAGTCTTCTATAGGATGAACCCTAAATATAATTGTAGTGCTATTTCTGTGCATATCTATTTTGGAAGACCAGCAGCAATACTCTCCATGCAACCATTTAGCAAGCTATGTTCTTGACTGCATATATGTTTATTTCACATAAAGATAACGGACCTGATTTTCCCCAAGCAAATAAGCCACAGAACTATAATAAAATTTATAATATCTAAATTTTTAAAGACATAATACTTAACTATAAATCACACTGAAAAGGGTGTAAGGAAATAAAAAAATGAGTTTACACTGGATCCCTGGGGAGAGAGAGGTTAAGCATCTGGCCCCTGTCTATTTCTCTCCAGATTTCTGGGAACATCCTCCCAAGGAAAGGAACAAGACAGGTGACCCATTCTAAACTTGTAAGCATGGTAATAGCTGAAACTGCTGATAAAAAAATTTAGATTTTGCTAGGAAAAGGATCTTTATATATGTTCCTGGTGTAAGATTGTCTATGATGATCAAATACAAATGTATGGGGTATGGCACCCTGGAAAATGTCCTGTAAGTAGCTATAAATGGAGGTTTTTCATGTCCTAGATGTTTCCTGCTCTATGAGACCCCATGAACCTCATTAATTAGTTATCACTGTGGGCTGGAGAGCACACGTCCAATATTAAGATGGAAAACCTGGGTAGCCCAAAGGAATGTTTCAGAACTTTTCTGCTTCATCTGTGCCTTTTGATTACTTGCATTCTTGAAATCAATTAGGAAATCTTGGTGCTTAGGATATCTCTGATTTAGGTGAAATGGATGGACTATCTGATCATTTGTGTTTGCTGAATTCTATAGAAAACAGCTGAATTCCTCATAAACATTTCTTTTCTCTAGAATTATCACCCTGCAGCACTGCTGGAGGATGATATAAGCTGAATTGTGTTCTCCCAAAATTTATGTTTGAGTCTTAGTCCCTAGTTCCTGAACATATGACATATTGGGAGATAGTCTTTTTTTTTTTTTAAAGATTTATTTATTATTTATGCATACAATGCTGGGGTATAGGCCAGAGGTGTGGGAGGGGTGAGAAGATTCACCAGAGACAGAGTGGGGAGCAGAACAGGCAGACTGACTGAACTACACTGCTGAGGGGAGCAGAGGGCGAGACAGGAGAGGTCTGCTCTGCCATGTGGGAAGCTCCCTGGCCAGGTATCGAACTTGTGTTGCAGTAGCTCTGGATAGCTTCATTGTGCTGAGACTTAATCTGTTGCACCACCAGGGAGGTGCCAGATAGCCTGTAAAAAGATAATTAAGTTAAAATGAGGTTATCATGGTGGGTCTTAATCCAATATCACTGATGTTGTAACTTATAAGCAGAGGAAGTCTGGACATGGGAGTACAGAGCTGTGTAAGTCAACCATCTTACCAGAGGAGGAGACCTCACAAGAAACCAACCTGCTGACACCTTGATCTTGGACTTCTAACCTCTAGGTACTGAGAAGTGAATTCCTGTTGGTTAAATCACTTGGCCTGTGGTATCTATGCTGGCAGCACTAGACATTTAATACAGATGGCACAGGGGACTGTGCGTTCTTTTTTCCTATTTTGTTCACTTCTACGATCCCTGCAGGATCAGTCTTGTTGGTTTGCTTGTCTGCACTCCAGGGTTTTCCTTATAACTAAAATTCCTTATCTCTTTAGTCTATAAGATATGTTTATAAATTGATAATTTCCTTGCATACTAATAATAATGAATTAGTATCAAGGAATAATTTATTTGAACAATTACTGTGACTCATTTCTTTCTCCATTGTAGCATTTTATGTATGCTGCTAGAAACTGCAGGTCAAACATTGTACTATGATGAATGGAGTAAATTATCTTGATGATATTTTGGGAATATGTTAAAATATTAAAAAAGATGTGTAATATTTACCTGGAAACCTAAGATTACTTATTTTACTATGTGATTATTGCTGGGGATTCTGAACATTTTTATGTGATTTAATTAACTTGTCTTTCTTTTTTTCCTGGAAGCTTTGCAAATTACAAACTTTCTAGTATTCTCAACAGACTCTACTCTCATTATTATACAAGCAAATGAAGATCCTGCTATCGTTTTAAATGGAGAAATTCTCTAGGGTGAATGCTAAAATTTTGAACTATCTCACTTCATGCCTTAGTTTGGAAAATGTCTATGATTTTTTCCTAAATAGAACAGAAGGGAGTCACTTTACTTTATGTTTAAAGGTCATGGGGGAATCTAAATATTGAATTTTTATCTCACTTTTTCACTGATTGCTAATTTTTACAATATTGAACTATTTGAAAACACTCTTAGAAATAGATACTTGACATGATATTTTAACTTTTCCAACAGTTTGGCAGTGGAAGGTATACCTGCAGCTTTGTTCCTTTATCTCTCCCTACCTCCATTTTCTGGCATCAGGTGAACGTACAATCAAATTGAAGGGTTTCAGTACTTGCACCAAATCTATTCATGAATTGAATATTTAACTCCTGCTTGTATTTTAAAGGAATAACATGCAGTAGGTAATTTTGAAAAATATTTTAAACTTGAAAGTTATTCTTACTGACTCAGAGAAGCAGTCCAGACCAAACAGAAAAGAGGCAGAAAGAGTGATTGAAGTGTGTTTTATAGCTGTATCTTTCTGGGATTAGTGTTGCTAGGGGAGCTATCTTCGAACTGGTGAGAACCAGTTTAGGTACCAACTTCTGAACAGAAGAGGGCAGAGGGCGAGAGGAAAGGGGCCCTATTATGGCTTCCTTGCATGTAGTATTTCTAGGAGTTTCTGAGCAATGTCTTACAGGATTTTAAGAGACAGTTCCTAAGGGAAGCTATAAAGGTCTTTATTTCCTGTAACAATCTACAAGGTATGTGTCTGTGTGTAGAAATGTGCTTCTAAGTCTGTGAGAGGTTTATTTTCTGGTCCGAGGCCCTGACCAATTATGCATGATATCAGTTCTTTCTGTTCTTCTCATCTCAGGTCATTTCAGCAGGTGTTTGCTTGTTGCTTATAAGCCCCAGGCTCATTCAGAGCTAAGGTCATCTGCAGAAGGGACTGTAACAGGATGAATAAACATTTTTCTTTCCTTTCAATAGTTTACACTCTTATAAAGGAGAAAGTAAGGGGATACAAGCTCTCTAAATTCTAAATTCTAACTGGTTAGGGATAATGAGTGATTTTTTTTTTTTTTTTTTTTTTTTTTTAGTGAGAATGGAAGAAATAATAAAAGGCTAAAGAGAGAAGGAAAAAGTTAATGGAAAAATGAGAGGTAAACAATATTAAGAAGTGGAAGTTTCTGACACAGGAGAAAGCAAGAAACACATATTTTAGCTTGAGTTATACTATGCGTATGTGACCTTTCCAGGAAAGAGGAATTCAGATTTTTATGATGAAATGGGAGCATCCTGTGACCCTCAAAATGACAAGTAAAATGACTAAATCTTAGTCTGTGCATGTAAGTTGTTATGAGGTGAAGGAGGAAGAGATGTATGGTGATGATTGGTGTGTTTCATTCAGGCCAGAACATCTGGAAGGAGGTTGCTGTATGCAGGGCATGGAGGTGTGGACAGAGATCTGCTGTCCTGGAGGAGGTAGGTGAGCTGTGACACAATTTCACACAAATATATCACAGCCCAGCAACCATTGTTTCATTTTGTTGACACTTGTGAGGTACACTGTCAGTCTACAAGACTTGCGATAAGTAACAATGATGGAGAAGTCCTCTTAGAAATAGAAGATAACTTCACAGAGGGTTTGCTTATTCTTGTTTGGGGAGGAGACTATAGACAAATAATAAATGTATCTATTTATCAGATGAACAAAAAAAAAAAAAGCAGAACCAAAAAGAAACTTTTGGACTATAAAACCAATTAGTAGTTATCAGAAGGGAAGTGGGGAGGGTAGTGGATTACTTGGCACAAAGAGAACAATTGTATGGTGAAGGACAGAATTGGACTTTTGGTAGTGAACTTAAGGCAGTAAATATACATGTTAATTTTTAACAATGCACACCTGAAACTTATAAATGTGATAGTGTAACGTTACTTCAATAATAAACAACAAACCAAATAATAAGCTGTTTACTTATTTGAACACACACATTAGAGAAGGCGGAGATTTATCTATCCTGTTATTACAATAACACATTATACAAAGTGTTTCCATAAAATGTGTCTGTTAAATAAATACATGAAAGAGGAAAACTTTGATGTTGAATGGATACCAATGTATAAGGTGTTGTTGAAATTGAATTTAGATTTTTGAGTTATAACTTAAAATTCCAGAAAAGCCCAGAATGGTGGGCTTTTCGGGTAGTGTGAGAACAGAGGTCAAAATTATATGGATAAGATTTAAACTGAATGTGAAGGGGAAGAAGTTAAATGATAGGATACACTGGTGTAGACTATGATTTTGGAAAACGAATGTAGTAACAGGAGATGTAGGTGATGGGTAGTTATTTGCATGGAGAATCAGAAATGGTACTAAAAGCCAAAATTATAGTCTTCAAAATTTATATGCCTCTGCAAAAATGAGAAGTGAGTGAGATATAGTGGGACTTTAATACATAGCAAGAGGCTTATATACTTTAATAATTTTCATTGAGATTCATTGAGATATAATTCAAAATTGGAAGATGATGATAGTATCTCTTTTAAAGGCACAGACATTTTGTGATAAGAGGCTACAGAGACATAGACTAATGCAGAATCTCATAAAAATAGACTATGACTGGGGAAAATAGAAAAGAAAAGCAGAAATTATGTATTGGAGGATTGATCTTCAAACCCGTGCTAAATGGAAGGAAGAGGTAATATGTTTTTGACAATAATACAAAAGATAAACTTATGCCAAGACACAGTCATAATTGAAGAAGTACAGTTATTAAGAAATCTAGAATCTTCACCCTGCTAAGAAGCTGAGCACTTACAATCTCATGATGTCCTTTGAGAAGTTATCAATCTCTTGAAAGATAGATCAGTCAGAAAACAGTTTTCCAAGTTTGCATCTCATGCTAAGAGGAGTACCTTGAAAAGCAGAAGGAACAGAAGCTTTGGGGGGAAGTCACTGTGACACAGGACAGTGTGATTTTGGAAAATGAATGTAGTAACAGGAGATGTAGGTGATGGGTAGTTATTTGCATGGAGAATCAGAAATGGTATGAAAAGCCAAAATTATAGTCTTCAACACTTCAACACCCCCTGTGCCAGGGGGAACCTGGCACAGCTGCCATGTGCTGAAGACTTCAAGACAATACAATTAAAAGAAGATCAAGGAAAACATAGACATGATTTCATGGCATGCTATGTCAAAATGAAGATAGGAACTTCTAAATACAGTTGATTATGCATATTGAAACTATACATTTGATAACAATTGGGAGAAATTTCGAAAAGGAAATTAAGATGCTAATATATAGAGATCTCCACTGAGTTCAGATTTTTTGAAATATGTGCATGAGTGATAGAAAAAAAGGTATGAATCGTTAAAAAAGTATGCTAGGATGCTCCACATGTATAAGAATAATTCTGTAAGACCCAAGGATATTCACCCTTGAAGAAAATGACAATAATTTCTTCACTATGCTGTGAACAAGAAAAAGATCAAAGAAGAGATAAAATAACAACACCTGGGAAGAAGATGCAATATTATACATCACGCAGTGGATTTCCTTGTAGAAACCTGATCACCATACTAAAGAAAATGGGCAAACATTGGAATGGGAAATGCAATCTCAATACAGGTGAGGCAGAGAGCATCTGTGGTTTAAATTAATTTATATCTTGTGTCCAAGTGAATGACATCTAAGTGTACTTAAAAAATTCAGACAAATGAGCTGAATAGCTATTTGTAGTTGCCGCAAAATTTAGAAACCGGGCAAGATGTGGGAGCTGGAAGTCAGAAAATTATCTTAAAATTTTTCAAATGAAAGTTCATCTTTGTCAGCACAATACTCATTTCTGTTTCTATTTAGTCATACTTATGGTTAATCTATTGATATTACAATCCTTCCCCCACCTCACTTTTGCCTATCATATTAACATGATGCTAGATATCATGCAATTTTATATCTGAATAGACCAGTATTCACTTAAAAATAAAATCAAGGATATTTTTATACATAACCATAATGCCTGCAAAGGAAGTTAAAAATCATTCAACAAAGATTCATTATCTACTGGGAGTGGAAAACAATTACTAAATGCATAGGATGGGCTGACTACACTGAACCATACTAGACTTGCCTCATCACTTTCTAGGATGGAATTTCTTGTTAAGGAAATGCAGCCAAAATGAGACTGTATATATCTGAAATTAGTAAGTAATTGGGCAACTTCTTTCTAATAAGTGGACAAGATAAAGACATTCAGATTGGACACCACTTATTTGATTGAAGTGATGAATTATTGTCCAATTGGAGGGAAGTTTCTATTCTTAATCTGGCCATTTTTGATGTTTTTGACTTTGAAGACAATATTGAAAGTCAACTCATCCAAGTTGTGGCTAACAGAGACATTAACCAAAAACAAAAACTGCTAGCTGGAAGATAGACTGTATCCAAAGTGCTGAAATTTAACAGATATGAATATAGCTTTGTTTCTAAAACTTTTGCTCTAAGAGGCACAAAGTTTTAATTAGTAGTAACTGTACAATTGGCCAATGAAGTAATGAGCCTTTCAAGGAAAAGAGAATGTGATTTGAGATTGTTGAATACATGTAGGTATTTAGAAGGAGAATATTTAAAGTCTGTTTCTTCTCTGCCCCTGTGGCTCACTTTAAGGGAATTTCAACAGATAGAGCAGCCAGGAGGTATAAAGAGAGTAACCAATGTGGTTAAGCCATGTTGGGTAAGCCAGCTATTGTATAAAATGAGAATAGTCTGGGAAATAGAAATCTTGTGTGATATAACCACCTTTTGATATTTGAAGTGTTGTCATGTGAACATATAATTAGACTTTCTGTGAAGACTTGAGTGTTAGCATTTTAGCCTGTCATGGAACTTCCTAGGAGACAGATTTTGGTGCAAGATACGGAGTAATTTTTCTGATGGTCAGAGCCATCTAAGTGGAATATGTGTGATTTATTTTTAAGTCACTGGGGGTGTTCCAGAACAGAGGCATCATTTCTTGGGATGTTATAACAGGCAGCCAAGCTTTGGATGATTAGGTAACACAAAATCTTTTTTCATGCCTGAATTTTTAGCATTCTATGAAACTGTTTTCAGCTTGTTTGACCTCAAAGAGGCAAATTTTCCAGTAATCCAATCCTAGATAATTGTGTTTTAACCCCAAAGTGCTGGTACAACTTAATAGGGATCTTGCTTAGCTTCCTTTTTGCTAACTTCTTGCCTGACTCACTTTCAAGTGGCTTCTAAGTGTCATCCTGGAAAATTCCTTCCTTCTTTAAACTCAACCCCCTTTTATGGCACAGCCATGCAGATTATCTTTCATTTTCTAGTTCTGGTCTGATGGAAAGGTTCTTTGACATTTGGCTAGCAGGAGTTTGGTGACAAACCCTTAATTAGTTCCAGTTAATAGTGTAGTCCTTCCCTAATTTATTACATTTGACCAATTGCAGAACTTTGTATGATAACTCATAACCTTTATACATTTAATTTATAGACTAGCCCCTATTTAACTCTACACATCATAACCTCCAACATCACTAAAAATCCTTTCACAAATCAGGTTATATTTGAAAGTTTCTTTTGGTTTGTGGGAGGGTTGGAATTAGTGGTGGCAAACACAAGCTTAGATGAGCAGGGAAATGAGAAGATAAAGCTAGAGACAAAGATTTGGGACAATTTCTGTAATGGATAAGTTACTCAAAGTATGTTTAGAGAGTGAATAATGGCAATTTCATATCTGGGGTGGGGTCCTTTCATGGTATTCCTACAAGGGTCCTCTGGGATTTAGACAGGAGACAAAATTGTTCAACATTCTGATGAAACATTAATGCTAAGAAAAGAATAAAAGAAAATAATGTTGATTTTTTTGGTGCGTGTCATAACCTGTGCTAGGTATTTTATTTCATTCAATTCCAATTATAACCCTCAGAGGCAGGCGTAAGACATGCAGTTAAGGAAAAAATTCTGGGTCTTAGATACTTTCCCAAGTACATGCAGCGAGTAAGTTACAGATCAGTGATTCACAGTGATGTGTATTTGTCCTTTCTGCTACACCACACTGCAGTCTCTGTTTTAGGGATGGAGGTGGGGGTCACAAGACATAACAAATAGCAAAGGGGTGATGAAACCATAGCTATCATTTAATTATTTTAAGCAACCAATAGCTATTTGTTCTTAATGGGAAATTCATATGATTAAAGTATTGGATTTCGGGAACCTCCTTGAGTTCAAAGCGCAGTTCATTTTAAGAAGCCATAAGACACATGCAAATTTGTCAGTCATCAAATACATTGAGCAGGTAGCTCAAAGCTTTCTGTTAAACGTGACCAAGCAAAGGTTGTTCTTTTATAATGCTATAGCTGCCCCAGGGAACCAATGTGGTGAGTTTGCACGACCTCAAGTATTTCAGGTGACAGGAATAAATCAATAAGGGATAAGGTCTGACCTCCAAATACCTTGAGTTCAATGAGATCTGCCTGAGAGGAATACAACTAGTTCAGTGCCATGGGAATCCTTTGGCAGCGGGCGACATGTTGGTGGAGGGCTGCGATAATGCAATCCCCATCAATTCCCTTATCTCCTGATTACTCTACTTTTTAGAAGCTATCCTTAGGGTAAATCTCTTCAATTGATTTTGCTGTCAGGAGTCAGTTCGAGTTCCATAGGAAAGGAAGATTAGTACCTCACTGGTTAAGTGCTTTAGCAATTTGCCCTACATGTTAAATTATGGACTTTATCAGCTCAGAGCTGCTTAATTTCTGGAACAGGGTGAAAATGATACCATTTGAACCAAACGGTGATCTTCATTTTTAGTCATTGGGGAGTTTGGCAGTTGGAACTTCTAGTAAGTTAAGTAAAATTCTCCAAGGCACAGGACTGACTTTTTACTTTATCTGACAGTCCCTGTTTCTCTTGATAAATTTGTGGTCAGGTTACCATGAATTGTTATAGAGTCTGTCTCTACTATGCCTTCCAATTTCTTTAAATAAGTATATGCATTTGACACAAGTGATAATATTCATATTGGTCCCCAGTTTGTGTGGCTGTGTGTGAGATGTGGCATGCCAAAAAATCAAGAGTGGTAACATTACAGACAGAAAAAAGCATAGTTCAGTTCAATGCAAAAGAGTTGAAAAAAACCATGGTGCTTCTCCCGAACTCCACTGAGAAGAGAGACAATATTTCATGTCCTAAATAGTACTTATCTTCAGGAAACCCTCACTGAAACTTCTAGAAACCAAAACTGTTTTTTTTTCTATTTACAAATTATTTTACCTTTCTTGAAATCTAACAACTTGAGTTACATGACTTCTATATTGCAAAGCAATTGTTTTCAAAATAGGAACGATTTCTAATGAACTGTCCTGTTGAGTTGGAAGAGACTTCATGTTGGTCTCCCACTGTGTGACTCTTACCCCCAAGGGCTTTTAGAAAAGTAGATGAAGGCTTGTTCACAAAATAGTGGCTTATAATTTTTCCAAGCAATAGAGTCATCAGTTTCACTCCATGACTTGTTTGTGATGCCCTTGGCTTCTGACCATTTCTCTTCTCCACAGGCCTTTTCTTGCCCACAACCTGTCAACTTTCCTCTGCCTTCCCCACAGCTGCTGTTGAACAACATCTAGGGGTGGACCTGGCCTTCTGCAGTTGGAAACCAGTGACTATCGCTGAGCACATGGATATACGTGTAAGTACTAGTTTATTTCAGCGTTGTGGATTCAGAACAGATTTCTGGGAAGAAATGTTTTCTAAACTATGATCTGAAGTTTGGACGAGTAAGCATTTCCCAGGGAGAGGAGGAGAGGGTGAAGTAGGCAGAGCAGGTTGTGAGGGGCTTTTCCTGGGTTTCAGTTTATTTCGCTAAGAAGTTTGTCTTTCTTCTAAAGGAAACAGAGGTATAATTTCCCAGTCCTTCAGAGAACTTGTAGTTTTAATACTAATGATTTAACTCCCCATCTCAAATAGGCATTGCAGTTAGCCAAACAAGAATTTAGCTCCTGTGATGACTAGAAAGACAGATAAAAATCTTCCTACTGCTTTTCATTGAGCAGAAGTGAATCCTGAGCATATTTATCTTAAACCTACATCTTATGATGAGTCACTTTTAGCGATTAGTCATTTTTGATAATCACAGTCTTTATATTTGTAGAGCCTCCTACATTTACCCATAAAACCCCTGACCAGATCATTTCAAAATGCAGAAATCTGTTCACGTCTCCCACCCAGCTTAAAACCATTTAATGTTGGAGGAGATGAAGGAGTGAGTCATTGCGTGAAATGGTCTCTCATTACCAGGACCTGGCGGATCCTTCACGCGCAGATCCCTGACACCTCCAACTTTGGCTTTTCTTCCCCTCGGGCTTAGTACTCAGGCCTCACTGACTTGACTTTAAGGTGCTTGCTCCTCTTTCTATAGGGAATTTGCATCTGATAATCCCTCTTTTTGTAATATTGTTTCATTACCTTTTCACTCAACTATCTCTAATTTTTCTATCGGATCTTAGTTCCATTAGCCTTCCTCAGGGAAATCTTTTCCAAATCATCTCTCTCACTGAGCTGGATTTCTCTGTTATCCATATCTTAGTGCTTATTGATAGTCCTTCTTCCCAGGAGTGCAGAAGGGTCCAGCATTCCATTTCTCCCTCTGTTATATGTTTCTGGAAATCATTTGGTAAATGGAATAATTAGATAAGTATTTTCCTTGCTGCTTCTTGGAACAGATCTTTTCCGCTCTTCCTGTTTTGCTGTGCCTTTTCTCTTCCATTTCATGCGGTGGCTCACTCTTAGGTTTACTCCAACTTTTTCAAACACTTCTTTGCATTCTTCTTTGTAGGCTCCTCATCCTTCTTTGTCTCTTCCACGCAGGTATTCCTCAGGGCCCTGTCACTTCCCCTAGGTTGTCACAACTACCCTCAGAACCACTTCTGCACCAGTGAAAACCTCCTCCTTCCCTCCGTAGTAATCTCCTCTCACATGAGTTCCAGTTGCATTTTGTTGACAAATAATTGTGAAGACTCTTTATATTTTATGTATCTAGTGTCTGCTTCCACACGTCTCTCATTAATACTGCTCCTTCTCTTCTTGTCCCTAAGCTAGATACCTTAGAATCCATTCTGACTCTTTCTTCTTTCTAATTGCTTTCACCTTCATTTCTGCACTCAGCTGATCTTCAAGTACTATGAGTTTCACCTCTTAAATGTTTCTAGATTTTGGCTTCTTATTCCTTATTTCCTAAGAATATATTCCCTAGTTTTCCTGATTTAAATTTTATCTCCGGTTAATCCCTCTAGAAATCATCCATAATATTGTCAGGGCTAGCATTCCAAAATCAACAGAAATTTGATCATGTAATGACTCTGGTTAAAAAACACTTATCATTTAAAATTTTCTACAGGATGGTGTTTAAGATCCTTGGCATGACATTAACATCCAGATCATCTCTAGTTATGTTGCCCATGAATCATTTACCATGCTAGTCTTTCCCATTCTCCACTCACTTGCTACCCTCTGTGTTTTTGCTCATGTTGATTTCTCTGCCATCCTACCTTTCCTTCATTCTCTAGCTGGCTACCTTCTTCAATCTTCAAATGTCACCTTCCTTGTGAAATTTCCCTGGAACTCCCTAGCAGGAATTAGTAACTGTCCCATCCTTAGTGTTGCAGTACATGACATTGTACAAAATCTTAAAAACAAACAAATAACACACCTATGTCTGTCTGTCTGTCTATCTATCTATCTATCTATCTATCTAAATTTAACTATTTTTACTCATGGATATACTATCCTGACTAAAGAGGAACACTATATAAATAGAAGCAGTATCTTAGATTTGCCTTCATCTTTGCAACTCTAGAATTTAGTACAATGCTTGTATTTAGACCACAAGGCATGAATTTGAAACATTTTTGTCAAATTGAATTTAACAAATTACACTGCATTGGATGAATATTCTGCTATATAGACTATGGCAGAAATTGCTGGAAAATGTTAAATATCAAGAAACAGACAATAGGTATTTTTAGGGACAGTCAACATTGGGAGAAATGTTTACTAAAATATTAAATGGTGAAAACATGGTTGACAGGTATCTGACTTAATGTATACTGCAGGTATTGATAACACCTCTTTGAGAGAACAATAGGACCTCAATGAGGTTAAAAGACAGAGAAATTCCATCCTCTGTATTTGTTATCCTTTCTGGTTGTCCACAGGTAAGTGAGATAAGGCTGATCTATGAATGCAACATCATTAGGCTGAAGCTGAAGAAAGACATCATAGCAGTCATGACAGGTCATTGGAAGGCACAATGGATTTAGAGAAAATAAATTAATCCACAGAAAAGCAGTGATGAGACAACTGAGGAAATGTTTGACAAGTTAGTAAAGGAGTCACTTCAGAGGTTACTGTGCAGATGAATAAATAAATACCTTTATTTATAATTTCAATTCATAGCATGTTCTATTGAATGGTTAAGTTAGTACTTAGTTATAAGTATATTTTAGGTGTAAACTCACTATGTGCTTGGCTTACTGATAGTCTGCTGAGAACTTTTACTGCACTCCATGTTGTTAATTATAAAAACATTTTATGCTGAAATTAAATTTCATTTTCGTTAAATAGATTGAAAATAATTATATTGTAGGGCCAATTCACAATTTCCTAATTTTAGAAAAGGCAGAATTGTAAATGAAAATAGGTTGAAAGAAGAGTTTAAAATAATGATATATGTGGAGTTTTAACAGTTGAAGAAGACTTTACATGCATCTAATTTACCTAAAGAATCCTAGAGCTAGAGAAATTCAAATGACTGGTATATAGTTGAGTGAGTCAAGTATTGGTTGAAACTGAGAAAACTGAATCTTCTACCAGCACTATCTCCATTACCCCAGCCTTAAACCCCTGTAGGAATGAAGGTGACTTTGAGTTTTAACTGCTTTTAAAAAATTTTTTTTTGATAACTTTTATCCAGTTATCATTTTTTAATTGAAGAGCATTTATCTAAATAGAGAACTACATTTTCCCTTAATATTCTGGCAGTTTTATAAAGTAAGTCAATGTGGGAAAGTGTATTTTTTTCCAGAAAACTTAAGGAATGTGCATCATTGGTTTAAGAAACAGTTTATAACAAACAACTTGTTGACTTTCTGGAAAATACCTGGCACAAAATGGTCCCTGCAACCTTCCAGAACAAAGCAATTGCATTTAGTATGTTGTATTTTGTTCTTACCAAAGCCGTGTTTAATGTGGAAGAGTCAAATCTACTGTTGCAGCTTTTCGAGCTTTCTTTCATGAATTGCTGTTTTCTTGACATGAGCCCTTAAAACTTTCTGTCTTGAGTGAAAGGAGGTAGAAAGTGGGAAGGAAAAATAAAGAGAAAGGTGAAGGGATGTGGCCAGGAATCAACTCTTAAAGATCCCTTCAACTCCTCTTGACTAGTATTTGCAGAGTGCTGCATTATTTACACACTCTTTTATGTATTTCAGGCATTTCACTTTTCTGACAGCCCTCTGTGTTATTGTGGGGACATCATTTTATAATGAAAACTGAGGCTCAGAATTCCTAGATAATTTTCCCCATCTGACACACCCCGCACATCGTAGGGTAAGGGAACTGTTCCAGGTCTGAAGACTCCTAACCCAGAGTTCTTTCCTCTCTTGCCAGTTATCACATGGTGTGGAGACCCTTCAAAGAAAAGCATTTCTGCCTCTCACGGCATTCTTCTGAAGTATTTTAAAACCCTTGAGCACTGAAACTGAATGGTCAATAATTTAACCTTTGAAAGAATTTATGTAACCAACTATTTTGATTATTCCAGATTTCTGATAATCTCCCAATAGGAGAATTTCAAAGGTATTTGTGGAAATGAAAATCATGGCCCTTACAAAAGCAATGTGTCATGTTTTCCACCAAGAATTCAAGTTTTTTCTTTTAAGAGTATTAGGCTGTTTTGTTTCTTTGAGTCGCTCACATTTCCACCCCCACAATAGTTACTAACATAATATCCTACCCAAAGAGAGAACTTGTGGATGTTAATCTTAGTGATACTAATCATCAAACTTCAATTTAGCATCAACTTTATAATTCTGTAGGTCAATATTATGGAAAATAAATAATGTTACACATACTGCCATTCCATTTCAGAAATATATTTATATGCAATTACCCTTCCAAAATTCCCACATTTTCTATATAAAATCTAACTTTCATGTTACTAATAATGGGGTTGCAAATGTTGTGCAGTACATGCATGTGTAAATATGGTTTGCATGTGTGCATGTGTTCCAGTTCTAGACATCAGTCTCTTATTGTATCAGATCAGGTGTTCTCCCTGTTGGTGATGGCAAACTTGATCACTTGGTTAAGGTGGTAACTACCAGAACTCTTGATTGTAAATGCATATTAGCCCCTTATAATAAATAAATGATCCATCTGTGCTACATTGAAATCATGTAAATATCTACATAACTTTATTTTCTACCTGTGGGAAAATTGGGTCCATGCTGCTCTCTTCTATTAATTTCCTAGTAATTCCACTCCTTGAAATATCCTTTTGTTAACTGTATTCCATATAATACCTCTTTCAAATTTACTGTGTTTGGCATTCCCAAGATCACTCTCAATTTTGATGGTTTATTAGAACTCATCCAAATTAAAAAATCTGTTATACTCATGGCTATGATTTATTACAAGGAAATGATACAGATTAAAATCAGCAAATGAGAAGGCATATAGGGTAGAGGCCAATGGAAATCAGGTTCAGACTCCAGTGGTTCTCTTCCAGTAGAGTCACATGAATAGCTCTTAATTCTCTTAGCAGCAATATGGCTTGACATATACAATATATTACCTACCAGGGAAACATACCTGGGACTTGGTCTTAGTGTTTTATGTAGGCATGGAAAACCCACCTATTTCCCCCCACTCTTGGAGGTCTACCTTTCTACCTATCTCTCCCCACTCTTGGAGTTCCATTTCTACCTGTCCTCCCCTACTTTTGGAGGTCAAAGTTAAACAATATGGTCTAGAGGCCCAAGAGAATGAAAATAGGCATTCATTATAAGTCATTGTTGGCATCAGGTATCTGGCATGATCCAAGTTCTTGGCAATGCAAAGCTATATGATTAGGCAAAAGTTACAGATTATCTCCCAGGAATCGATTAAGGGCCTGTGCTTTCACTAGAATGTGCAGGGTTTGCATAGCCCAACTCTGCTGAGCCAATCCTTTATGATGCATTTTTACAAAAATAGTTTTATTTTTCTTTTAATTAACAGTTTCTTTAAAGAAAAAGTTTCTATCCTTGCCTCTTTGGCCCTCCACTTCTCTATTGTACTTATGAGTTCTTAAAATGTCACTAATAATAGCTTAAAAGATGTGTGTAATATTACTGTATTCGTATTTCAGTACATGTATTTCTTGATATATGTACTCTCTGAAGAAAAATTAGACATAAAAATGAATCAGTATCATGACTTCTAATATTCTACTGAGAAGCTCAATGATGTCTAAGTTTTTTTCATCTAATGAAAGTCATTTGTCCTTTCACGAACTAGTATTCACAGTAAATTTAATTTTTTTTATTTAATTTCTTCCTACTTAGTATAATCACGAGTTTCATAATGTGATAGCTTTTTATTTCTTTATTTTAATGGCAATCTTGTTTCATTTCAGCTCCGGTAAGTCTTATGTAATATTTTAAGGGTGACTTTAGAATTCATTCACCACTTAGAATGTCGGTGTTCTATATAATTAGGATTATAACCATGCTACTGTAAATTAATTTAGAAATATAATTTACTTACAATTTTAAGATTATATCTTCTTGGTGTCTGAAACAAAGCTTCTCTTTTGTCTGACCTACAGATGTTTTTACATAGCTATATAAACCAGTTTTTAAAACCACCTTGTTCATTTTCTGAGTGCTAATGTATTATTTCATTCAACAACTGCTTTCTATTAATGCCAGACTATGACATTAGTCGTCAACGTTCTTATATACACATGCAATAGAATTTTTTTTGGCTTGTGTAACTAGAAAATATTTATTTAGAGAAATAAATAAAGAACTCAAAGCTTCATTGAAAAGTCTGAAGAAACACACTGGTGGAACTTTTTGCCAGAATCACAGTGTAAGATGAGGCTACCCACAGATCTGCTCCCCTGTGAGGGTGATGGAGCTGTTACTCAGTGACCAGTCCTCTGCTGCCACCAGAGGTTGGCAACTCCGTGCTAGTGAGACAGGTGTCAGCATGTTGGTTTGCTTGCCTCTTGTAAATCTCTCAGGTCAGAGTCTGAAGTGAGTGCTTTTCTCTTCAAATGACTCTGTTCTGAATCAGGGTCTTGCACAGGAATATCTGATCAGTGGCAGCTAAATAGCATGAAGATTGGAAGCTGCAAGAGAGCTTGGGGAATGTCATTATCCAGCTTACCTGCTTTGGCGCACGAGGAAGGGGTTGAAATGGCTGTTAAACCTCCAAACTCTCTGTCATGGAAGGGAGGACTGAGTGAAATAACCAACACACTTATTTCTCTCAGCTTTTCCATCTGTCAAAATGGATGCTCTGTTGAAAGGATTACTCATGCCCAGAAGACACTTTGTACCTAATGCTTTCTTTTGTCCTATCAGTAGGAGTCTGAACAGAGAGTAATTTCCCAAAATGCATATAATTTCTGCTTTAAATTTCACTTAGACTGGTGTGGGGTTTTCTATTCTCTCTGAACAGATGTTGGAGACTCCCTGGAATCATCACCCATGAAGTTGCTTTGGGGGTGGGTATGGGGCACGGAAGATGGTAATAAACACACTGTAGGTTATGGATGAGGTTTTAAAAAATTATCTGAAGAGAATGGAGTGATTTATCCTGCACCCTGTTGTGCCTGTGGAATTAAGCCCTGTCACACTTTTGCATACTTTCCTTCATTCTCTAAATGATATCCAATGTAATCTGAGCATCATGGCTGAAGACATGGTTCTCCATCTAACATGTAGCTCACTACATATTAATTAAGCCCTTGAATTAAGCCCTTTCTGAAAATGTATAAAAATATTAAGAAAGAATTGCCTGTGTTCCCAAGATTATTTAAGTCTTGATCCCTTGAGGAAAGGTCTTTTAATGTCCTATTTGTTGTCTTTAATATCGAAGACTTTTGGCAACTTACTTAAAATTCCCTTGTTAACAATGTATATTTGGTAGCAGCTGAAATACCCTGGAAGTAAGTTGGTCACTGGGGGACAATTGAGAGAAGTGAATATAATTTCCATACTACAAAGAGATCAATAGTAAAAATATGTATTAAACATTATAATATAGTCAATAAAATAGCCAGAAAACTTTGGGGGCTAAAATATATTTTCCTTGGATTCCATTTCTGGGTCTTAAAATTTTACATAACTAAAAATACAAACCACGGTACCAATTTTGGCAGATTTATCTCCAGCCGTTGTTTATATAAGAAACATGTATCCAACTGAGTTTCACAAATAGATTGAAGTAATTCAGTTAGAGCACGACATCCCATTTAACCAAGAGCGCAGCTGTGAAGGGAAGCTGTTGCCTGCTCTCGAACATTCTCCTGCTGACATCGTGCTCTGTAGCTGCAGCCTTGTCATGCCCCTCCAGCCCAGCTGCAGACCTGAGCCCTGACTTTCCAAATAAGCTTGATGTTTCCAGGTGAATTATGTATTCAACTGTAATTCCTCTCATTGTGTAATCATTAGCAAAAATGTGGCACCTGAGTGAATGGAGAGGCTGATAATTTGAGAGAAAATTTACCCTTGAAGCAGTGGAATGTGACGTGTATATCAGAGTAAATGAGAACTTTGCTCAAGGTTTTTTTTTTTAAGATTTATTTATTTATGCACACAAGAGCTGGGTGTAGGCTAGAGGTGTGTGTGGGGGGAGGGGGGAGGTGTGAGGATTCACCAGGGACAGAGTGGGGAGAAGAACAGGCAGATTGACTGAAACACACTGCTTCGGGGAGCAGTGGGAGAAGTCTGCCTTGCCATGTGGGTCAGCTCCCTGGCTGGGGATCAAACTCTTGCTGCAGTGGCTGCTGATAGCTTCATAATGTGAGACTTAACCCCTTGCGCCACCTTGCGCCCAAGGTTTTGTTTTCACATAACATCCTACATATTTTTCCATGTCACGGACATGGTCCAAAGGAATTTGCTTATGTTTGCATCTTCAGGAACTTGATCCTTGGGTAGTTCTTTTTTAAAAATAAAATCATTTTTTGAGATATCAATTATTTCAAAAACTTTCCACTGCCTGTTTGACTTATCACCTTTATGAAGAGGTAAATGAAGACTTTCTTAGTCTCCAAGGATGGTGTACTTCATCCTGTTTTCTAGTTATTATTTGGGTTGTCTTTTATGCAGACCACTGAGATTACCTAGGTCCTCTGGCATCTGGTTTTCTCTTTCTATTACATGGGTAGCAAAAACATCCTTAGAATATGAGCACAGAGGTGCACTAACATGTTTCCAGTTGTCCATAATTAATTGTATGTTTTAAGTAATTTTGTTCATGGAAATCTCTCCCAGTGTCCCCATCCAAAAAGATATTTAGGTTAATAGGGAAGGTGATACATCATTTATTAGTGAGGCACATATTATGTGGAGCTGAACATTACTGCATTTTGAAGAACATTTAATGGAACTTGATAACATTGAGGGATTTATCTTAGCAAATATCAAGATTTATTACAAGGTTATAATGGTTTAGACAGTGTGGACTAGTGGAGAGAATAAAGAATGCAGAGCCTAAGAGAAATTTCTAAAGCAGATAGATATGCATGGCTTTGCCAATCAGTGGGGAGAAGATGAAATATTCAAAAATTATGTAGGGTAATTATCCATGTGGAAAAATTTACTTGTATACCCATCTCATACTACAATAAGCATATACGAGGTAGGGTTATATATGAAAGGCAAACTTTAAAATCTTTAGTAGAAAATGTAGAATACCTTCATGAACTTGGACTATGAAAGGATTACTTAGGGAAATAGAAACCATCATACAGGAAATCATACAGGAAATGAGTGATGCATTTAGCTTTATCAAAAAGAAGAATTTCTATTCATGATAAGATGCTATAAGGAAAACAACAATTCACAAGGTGGGAGAAAACATTTGCAAAAGAAGACATTGAAAAGGATTTTGTATAAAGAACATAGAAAGTATCCTTTAAGTCAATCCTAAAGAACACAATGAGAAACAGGCAAAATACACGAGCAGGCGTTTCACAGAAGACTCAGACCTATAAAAACACAAAAATGATGTATGATGTCTTTATTAACCTGGGAAATGCAAATTAAAAGCATAATGTGATCATTTTTTTAATGTGACTATGTGGATATTATTGTGGCCAATAAAGTAGAAATATGTTAAAAGAATTTTTTGACATACTTCTTAATGTTTCCTGAAAAGTATTATTATAATCTAATAATTTAATCTTGATTTTTACTCTGATAAGTGTTTTTCATAGTAAGAAGACTGGGCAATAATGTTAGTCCATTTTGTTCTTCATGTGTTTAAGGAAGGCATGATTGAATGAATTGGTTTAAATTCTGTATCTAGTTAGTGAATGGAAAGGGACTTGAACCCAGGGATCCTTAACCCTGGCCTGGCTGATAATTTTACTGCTGCAGGATAGAAGAGAACCCTAATTCATGTACTTGAAAAGACTATATAATCTCTCTTCAGCTGGTATTTCCAGTTTCAATATCCATTAATTTTATATTCTGTCCCTGACTTTGGTGAACCTCTCCTTTGTTTACTGGATGCAACTTGCATATTTCTCCTGAGTTCTATATAAATTCTACCAACCTTTTATGATTCATTTTTAAAAAGATTTATTTATTTATGCATACAAGAGCTGGGGTATTTATGCATACAAGAGCCAGAGGTGTGGGAGGAAGGTGTGAGAGGATTCACCAGAGACAGAATGGGGAGCAGAACAGGCAGATTGACTGAAATACACTGTTGAAGGAAGTAGCTGGAGATACAGGAGAGGTCTGCTGTGCCATCTGGGAAGCTCCCTTGCTGGGGACCAAAGTCGTGCTGCAGTGGCTGCCTTGATAGCTTCATAGTGCTGGGATTTAACTACTTGCGCCACCAGGGAGGCCCTTATGATCCAGTTTTGACACCTCCCTTCCTAGTGTCATTAGTATCACTTACTTCAACTGTACATAATTTTTCCCAGCTTTAAACTTTCATTGATATTTATGTTGTTTTAATTTTTAATAAATAATTGTCATGTGACATTATACATGGTGCATTACTTTAATTAGGCAATGAGTTTTATTTTGACTGAGGAGTCATTGGTACTCACATGTGGTCTTCGACTTTGGAGACTTGACCCCCCAAATTTTTAGTTTCCCCTTAGTTTATTCTGTTTCCTCTAAGTTTTTGTAAATGACAATAGTGTCTAGTGTGGAGTGGGCGTAACAAATGTGTCAAATTTTATTCTAAAGAAGCAGGTTTTGTTTGTTTGTTTTACACAACAGCTGTTCTATGTTTTCTTGAAGATTTTTTTGCTTTATAGATTAATGTGACTTTCTATGAATGAAAACTTTTGGGTGGTTCAACTGAAACTGATTTAGTACTTTGAAGTTAATTACCCAACAATGTTAACCTTTGCTATTGCAAAAGAAGGAATGGAAGAAAACATAAAAGGATAAATCATGAATGGTGCTTTATATCAAAGAAATGCAAAGTGATAGCAGGAAGAGGGAAGTAGTATCTCATTGTCATGCCATACAATGACCCTAAGAATGAAACAAACTAATAGGAGCAGAGTAGTCTTAACTGGAAGGCTTTATTGGAATGACTCTGCATGACAAGCAATCATTTGAATGACCACTCAATTTTAATGTTTAGTGGTGTAGACAATTATGTTGGTAATGAAAATATTCAGTCATTCAAAAAGCTGTGATAATACAGATAATAGCTTTCCTTTGATTTCAGATTATTCTGAGATTTCTTATATCTTGTGAGAGGGAAGTGTGTTTGATGCTTTTCCAGAGTGGTATTTGTTCAATGCACCTATAAAGATGACAGAGTGTGTTTATTGGTGATGGCCTCTGATAACTGATAATTGAATTATTGCAAAAGTGAGTGATGTGATACGGGGCAGTTTCTTTCTTTTTACCTGTTTACCATGTTGGAGTCACTGACGGGAACGTTAGTGGTTTTGCCTGTTCAATGAAGGTGATCTTAGCTTAGGTATCTGGATGTCACCATCATTATTATTTTTTGAGAATACCACATCATATTTAATAAATCACAGTAGAAAAGAAAATGGCTCTAGTGAGTTCCTTCAGTTCAGTCAGCTAAAGGGAAGGGTGTCCTAGTCCTCTCCCTAGAGCTAAACATTCATCTGGGGAAATGCAGACTCTGGAGCAGAGAGTTGTTTTCTCGGAGGGAAAAGGTCAGTATAGGTTAAACTGCAAAAGGGGAAAAATTATAGCTGCACTCAGGCACTAGCTACAAGGCCACACCAGGTAAGGAAAGCTGGATCCTGGAAACTTGAGGAAGACCGTTCCTTGGTCAAGTTTTCCTGCAACACCTAATACACAGCAAGGTGCCTCATTAGCATGTGTTGCATGAAAGTGTGAAGGTTCTTGAAAATTGGGTTCAGGAACCTACTGGGAAAAGCTTAAATATAGAATTTACTTTTAGAAAATATCTAGATATCTGTGGTTCTAAAATATAGATGTGATATGGGAAGGAGACTTGAAGAAGGGAGGCAGAAAGGAGCAGGGTGTGTGCTAGCTCAGAACCCTGGCCCCCTTCTAAGAGAAGTGACTGTGGACAATTTCACAACACCAGCCTGCCAAGTTCAAAGCTAAAAGTATTCTGACAGGATATGGAGCTTCTCTGGGCTAAGCCTAGTAACCTGCCAGCCTCCGCAGTTCCCTGTCTGGAACGTCACCTGGTTTTCTGTCACTGCAGAATGCACCAGCACCAGGACCACTTGCCTGAAGAACAGGCTCTGTTCACATGGGCTTGGTCCTGAAGCACTCAGCTGCTGGCTTGGGGACAAACAAGCAAGTGCCTTCCTCCTCAGCTGAGGCCCACCTGGTGACATCTTCCATTGAGACTGGGATATGGCACCCTCACATCAGCCACTGCTCCTTCTCTTTGATGCAGTGCTTTGCCCAGTGAGACAGTTCCAGGCACAGGCTGGGCTGATGAGGCAGATTGTCCAAATATAGACAAGTTGGTGGCTTCTTAGGAATGGCCTTCTCAATCTGGGTGCCCTCATTCCACTCATTGAAAGAGCTGATAGAGATGATTTCTTAGTATTTGATGTTGACTTTATTCTGATTATTGAAGTTATTCCAAGGTTGAATGCTGGTGTCCAAGTACCCAGGTCCCACACTGGGAATGAACACGAGATTGTTGGTGTCACAGAAGTTCTTCACAGCTTTCCAGTTTAATGACGGGAGCAGAAGGAGAAATCATGGGAAGCAAAGTAGGTTGCACATACCATCAAATCCAGATTATGGAAAATTAATCCCGGATGATTGCAGTGGACCCTAAATGCATTCAAAGGTCTCCTTGTAAGACACAGGCAGATGGAGACTTGGCACATAGAAATTGGATTCACATGGCCACGAGCAAGGCAGGCTGGCCCACACTGGAAACTAAAAGAACTGATTTTCCCCTGAGCTTCCCCTTCCAGGGAGCGTGGCTCTGCTGCTACCACAATTATGAGACAGAGATAGCAATTTCAGATTTCTGAACTCTAGAATATGCAAGAACAAATTTCTTTTAAGCCACCAGCTTTGTGGTTATTAAGGGGCCTTAAGAAACTAACGCACCTAGTTTAGAGATAAATTGCATGGTTACCTGCTTATAAAGGACTAGGCCCAGGATGTGGAAAGTTAGCTGATTTGAGCTACACTGTTCCCATCTCTTACTCCTTGGTGATTGGCATAGTCACTCCTTGTCTTCATGCTTCTACTTGAGGGGCAAGCGCACATCTGAGAAGCCTATTTCTTGAGAGGCCCATTTCTTTGAGGATGTATATGTAGTTCAATGGTAGGTAGCTTAATAGAAGGAAGTCCAAGCAAAGAAAACGCCTCTGAAATCGTGAACTTGCTATAAAAATATTAATTGAATAAATATGAGGCACTCCGAGTCTCATGAATATTCATTGCTACAATCAAGAGAAGTTTTTAGATCAAAAAGAAAGGTTTCAAGTTGAAATTCCTTGGTGGTATTTTTCCTTACATATTTCATGTCTACAGTTTTCTGAGTTAAAGTTCAGAAAATACTAATTTCACAGGTATCTTCTTTGAATGCCAAATAAATCACAAAATCTTCCTCTAATATAAATTAAAAGGATTTTTTTAGGTTTGTTTTTTTTTTGGTCTGTTTTCACATGACATCATCATCATTAGTTCATTGAGTAGTAATATCTATTGAGAAATACCTTAGAAGAACAGTAAACTTAGAATTTCCTGAATTGAATTTCTTTCTGGGTAATATAGATGCTAACTTCTTTTATTAGTAAGTATTCAAGAAATGGAACTTGTTCCGGTTCAGGCGTTCCTTGCAACCTGTTCAGATTAATCCCATGTACTGAGTGAATATGGCTGATTGTCTCTTTTCCTTTTGCTTTGACTTCCTTTTATTTGTTTCTTCACACTTACCAGTTTGGGTTTATTTCTTCCAAATAAAGAATTAACAGCTCAATTTTTACTTCAGAGATACTCTGAGGTAGGCAAGGCATGTGGGCTCTGGGGAGATACGTGGAGAAGAAAGTTGCACTTTACTCAGCTTTGGACTTGTACCTGGGGTTTGGGGGACTTGGAAGGAGGCACGTGGAGGAGAAATTCATAGTAGACTTGAGAGACGTGTAGGTGAGAGACACTTAGGTACCCTGATAATGGCAGCTGTTACCTTATTTGTACTTTGATTTTGCTCCTTTCATCCCAGAATTGCCTGGCCCCTTTTGCCCCTTTATATGGTTTCCTGCAAGAATGCACCTTAGACTTATGGCAAGATTTCAGGCTTCAGCAGCCCAACTTTGTGTCAACCCTGTTAGCACATTTATCCACAAGGGGATGGATAACATTGGGTGCTTTATTGGGAAACTATTATCCTTTCTTCTCTTTTTTATGCACACTAATTCTATTAAAGTTCTTTCACACTGTCTCCTTTGTCTTTGTGTACACAGATGGCTGGATCTTTTACAGCTTGCAAGTTTGGGGGTGCCAGGGTGCTCCTTGGCCTGTGTGTTAACAGAAGGAAGGTAGGAAGAAAACAATAACAATTAACAGCAAAAAATGAGAAAAAACTTTCCTAGATTAATAGCTGCTTGAATTTTAATAGAGAAGGTGTTCATAAGCCAAGAGGAAATACATCCAAAAATGTGTCTAGGGTTGTCTATGACAATAAGATAAACTCATTTTTATTTTTCCATACCAAAAATATATTATAAAATTCTGAGTGCTTCTATGTTACTTTGTTTGAAACTGTGTGGTTTTTAAAACTTATTTGGTAAACTCTCATAAGATATTTCAAAGTATTGTAATACCTAGTCACATTTATGAATAGAATGAAATCTCAGCTTTCTAGTGACAGCAGGTTAAACTGAATATTGATGCCTTACAATATTTGCAGAAAAGAACTAGGGTCTCAAAATTTGTTGTACTTCTGGCTCTGGCTATGTGACCCTGGGGGTAAGTCACAGGATTCTTTTTTAGTCTGTTTCCTTGTCTGCAGAATGAGACAGATTGTGATAGATTTTCCATCTTTAGCATTGCTTGGTTTCCTTGGTCCCTAAGTGACTTCAGGCTTGATATAATTATGAAAAAGTGACAACCTTAACATTTCTGGTTAAGATAAAATGTTCCGTTATTACAGTTGTGGAAGGTAAATTGTCATCGCAGGAAAAGAAAAAGATAACAATGGAATGGGAACAACTAATCTCTTATCCACGTCCCACAGAATTAGTGATCCATATATTATATAAGATTGAGCTATGTGTGAAATAATGAGTTTTCTAGCATTAATATTCTAGCATTAGGTCTAACTAAGACCTAAGAAATAAACTTTTTGCCAATGCTTCCAGTATAAGAACTGTAATTGTCCTTATGGTCGGGCTGATAATAAGATGGTGACTAAACTGCAAGGGTCTGTAGCTCAGTTTAAGACTCGTTGCCTACAGTATTAGTGTGCATGCTGAGGAACTTATTGTTTGCAATGGTTGATTCTCAAATACTGGTTAGTATCTGTGAACTGACAATCTGTACAGAAATTCTGTCTTACATCAATATTGCCAGCCTTTTGTGTTTGAAACTCTTGTGAAATGTGTTCAGTATCAGGTTAGACCTACAGAAATTCATTGACATTGATCTTCTTAGTGGGGAAGGCTAGAGTTTAAGGACAGACCTCAACTTTGCTTGCTGCTGAGTTTATTTTATATGTTTTATGCAAACCTGTGGAGAATGTGATAAATATCATCATATATAAGAAAATGAGTTAGCAATGCATATTGAATGTTCACTTTCACACTGATCTCTCTTTCTAATTGTTCTCTTACGTGCTTTGATTAATTTTAGGAAAATAGACTATGCTTCTGTAATATCTATTTAATCAAAACATGATCAAGAAAACAAACAGCTAGGAAGAAGTAGTATGATTGTTGATAATGTAGAAAGAGCAGCAGAGTGAAAAAACTATTTTACTTATGATATTCATTGACTTTATAATTTGTTGCATTGTTTTAGAAAAAATTACTAAACTCATTAGACATTAATTTCATTTTCTGTAAAATAGGCAATACAACACCTGATCTATTTTCTCATCATTGCTATTAAATATTGTGTTAGAGGTCCTACTTAGTGCAAGAGGAGAAGACAAATAAATAAAATGCATTCAGATCAGGAAAGAAATAAATTTACCTATATTAAAGTATGGCATATTGTGGCTATAGGAAATTTTAACTGATATATAAAAAAAGCAAGTTCATAGTATACAATGTCAGTAGCTTAAAAAATTATATTTCTATATACTGGCCATGATCTCTTTAAAAATTAGAAACAAACATCAAAAAACCATTTGAAATAGCATAAAAAATTGAAATTTGTAGGAAAAAGCAAGATATATTAAAGACCTGTATATTGAAGACAACAAAATATTGGTAACACAATTTAAAGAATGTCTACAAATATATGGTCAATTGATTTTCACAAAGGTGCCAAAGTGATTTAAGGAGAAAGGAAAGTATTTTCAATAAATGATGCTGAAACAACTGGATATCCATATTACAAAAAAAAAAAGACACCTAATTGTTAACTCTACACAAATTAACTTGAAATGAAACACAAATAATGTACTAGTGAAAATTCTAAGACCTCTAGAAGAAAATATATGAGAAACCCTTTTGACTTTGGGGTAGGTAATTTTAAAAATAGAATCATAAAAGCACCAACCATAAAAAATTGTCTCACTGAAATTTAACAAAAATGAAAATTTCTGTGAAGATGAGAGTAAATATTTTAGATTTTGTGAATCTTAATTTCTCTGCTGCAGCTACTAAACTTAGCCTACTAATGCAATAGAAGTCATAAATAATATGCACTGAATGTGCATAGCTGTGTTTCAATAAACATTTGCTTGCTCGATCGGGAGGTGTAGGGTTTGCCCCATGGGGTACAGCAGACCAACAACTACTGTGGCTTGACACAAACTCTTTCATGAGGCTTGGTAATATGAATGATTTCCCCAAAATAATTACGAAACTTAATGCAGTAGCAAATCTCAATTTTTGTCAGTTCACTGTGCTTTCCCTTTTTATTTGTAAATTTGAAGGTGACATTCTCTTTCATGCATAACTACGCAGGTATCCAACTATGGATACTCAAGAATTGACTCATAGAGTTCATCTTTTGTTCTATGTTTTAATTAATGCCTTTCTCTTGTTAGAAGAAGGAAGAAATTGAAAGTAAGTAATTTTGTATTCATTTTACCTTTGTAGTATTTGGAAGTTTATCCTCATTGCAGCATCATTTACAAGAAGATATTAAACGTGACTATATTCATGTGACATTTTATTTAAATCTGGCAAGAAACAGAATTATGGCAGTCATTCATTCATATTTTGACATGATTATTGCTGAGAACATCTCTCATCTAAGTTGTTACATGAAAGGGAACATGACAGGCATGTATCACAGGATCTTTTTCATAAAATGAAGATTTCAAAGAGAAAAACAGAAAAAGAGAAACAATATGCCTTTGCTTTGTATTACTCTAAAAAACCTGCCATGTTCAAATGAAACAAAAATGCAGGAATGAATCATATAGCATAGTTTTAGAAAGGGAAAATTCTATTGATTGATAACAGAATATACAAGATACTTTGTGAAATATTTTTCATATATTTTCTTATTTTTATCTTCACAGCTTATCACATAGATCTAATTATCCTCTTTATATTGATGAAGACACTGATATTCCAGAAAATTTAGTAAATATATAGAGTTTCATGCAGCTGGGAAAGGTGTAGACTTATTAACACCCAATTAAGATCTATTGCATCTTAAAATCTGTGGATCAAAACAGGGGACGGAAGAGCCCAAGGGATTATGGTGATGGTTCACGGGTGAATTGGTGGTGGGAATTTTACAGGGACTATACCTAAGAGGAGAAGGCAAACGTTGTACAAAAATGAACAATGATGAAAATATGTATAAATAAATAAGTTATAAAGAAAATCTATGCTTTGAAGTTTGTGTATCTGGCAAAGGAAAAAATATCTGGAAAATTCTTAAAGTGACCTAATTAGTGTATATGGTTATGTTACAGACACACCTCTATGAAGAGCCATTTTCCCTGCCCCCACATACATGTAGCTGCCTTGGATTAGGGGTCCCAGTGAGCCATGAATTGGACTTCCTGGTCAGGGGAGCTACTGGGAACTAGGGGTTCAGGTGAGTGGCCTGGTGATGATACATAACAGAGAAGGCATGTGGGCTCAGGGGTGCTTGCTGGCTTTGACATATAACCTGGTACTACTAGGAAGGAGACTTGGAGGAGAAGTGTGGAGGAGAGATACGTGCAGACATTGGAAGACTAATCTGGGGTTAGTGGGGACTAACATGGGGAGGGTGACAATGACAGTTGTTATCCTGGTTTGTAATTTTGTGTCTCTCCTTCTGTCCAAGACTTTCCTGGCCCTTATCATATTCCTCTGGTTCCCCACGAGAAGATAACTTAGGTTTATGGCAAACTTCCATGCCATAGCACCCCCACTTTGGGTTGTACCTGTTTGGGCATTTGCCCAAGAGGGTGTGGGTAATCTTGGAAATTTCTTTTGAAAACTATTATTAAGAATATCTATTCTCTTCTCTCTCTATGCACACCAATTATAGTAAAGATCTTTGCCTTTGTGGCTAGATCCCTTTAGAGTGGGTACCCCTTAATAGTTTGGGGTACTTGGGTACTCCTTAGTCACTTACTAACAGATTCAACTTAAACAATGAACTCAGAATATGTAATTGTAGCAAAAAACCACTTGCACTGCCCTAACTTTCATATTATAGAGGGATTATGGAGAGACTGTACTCTGATTTATCTATTCAAAGAGAGGGAAGAAAAAGTGGTTAAGACACCAAGTATAAGTCAAAAACGTGTGCTGAACCATTCTCTGTTTGGATAAAACATAAATACAGACAATCATTAGTACTTTGCAAAAGTTGAGAGAAATGGCTTTAGGTACCCTCTTCCCTCCGTTAGTTTTCATTATTTTAACCTATGCTGTGTTGCCTTGTAGCCTTGGCAACAATTAAATTGTTCCATTGGAGGCATCTGGGTTTCTGAGAGATTTTGGTGGTTTTTCTTATTAATTTAGAAAAAGCTCATGAGGTTTCTGCTGAAACTGAGAGAACTGAGTTATGTGATTATTAGTATTAAGCCTACCCTGACTTAAAATCCCTATTGATGTCTGAAAAAAAAAAAAATCCTGGAAAAGGCAGTTTCCTTTTCAGATCTCAGTATCTCTTTGGGGCTATTATGGACAAAAGAACTCAAATAAAAAAATAGCAAATACTTTTCCATTTTGTATTGCGTAAGTATGGTTTGTAGGTGTATAAATAAAGATGGTCTAGGAATGGAATTTTTAATTATGCTTCACCAGGAAGTTTGACAGTCAAGCTTTGGCAGGGAAGTTTAGGACAAGGAGAAGATGAAATCGATAATGCCTTGAGCCCAGCAATGGGTTTTCCCAGAAGAAATAATGCAAAGCCGTCAAATGAATGACAGTTTTTGAAGTCTGCACAATGAACTCTCTCCGAGTCTTGACAGATGGAGCAAAGCAGAGGCCACGTGGCGTGGGAATTCCCAAATTTACACTCTAATTTCATTTCCTTTTATAAACTTTGGCAGCTGAAACTATAGAAGCTGACCTCTAACTGCTACCCTGGGGCGGCAGCAGTGCTGACTCAGAGCAGGCAAAGTAACAGGCTCTTTATGAATGTGGACTGTAAATAACGCTGGTGATCATGGGCTCCATTGGTGAATACAAAAGCATTGTGTTGGTTTCCCTAAGGAGTCCTTAGTTTATATATTCAAGGAAGTAGTCTGGTATAGATGGTCAAACATCCCTGGAACTGTGTCCTTGCACTGACAGTTGTGTGACCTTGGTTGTATTTTCAACTCTTTAAGCCTATTTCCTCATTTGTCTCATAATTGTCTAGCTGAAGTCTGTTATATATAAAATACCTTGTATACTGCTGATTTATTAGTTTATGGATATCTAGCATGACATCTTCCACAAAACAGGAAGGTTTCATTTATGACTCAGACAATATATATATAACCATGATAATGAATTTATGTGTGTGTGGGGGACTGTATACTGTAAACAGGCATTTCAATTGGCAGAAAGGGAGAGGTAATGAACCTCTTGGGAAATTTCTGGAAACTGGAATGTAGAACTGGGTGGGGTAGGGGCTGGGGAGGGCAGACTCAGCCCAGAGATTCCTGGAATCCATCCATCCACTAGATGGGGTTGCCACATCTTAGGGTGAGAGTCCTTGGTGATCTCCCCAAACCTTGGAGAAAATGTCAGGACTATGGGCATGGAGTCCATAGACATCTTGAATTGCCTCAAATTTAGTTCCTACATTTATACCACTTTTCAGAGGCATATTATCAGGACGACCTGGTAATTTTGATTTAGGCAGGGCTTCTCTGTACAAAAGGGTTTTTGTCTGCCCTTTCCTTTCTCATGTCTGTGTATCAGTGTTTCGCAGTAAGTGGTTGCTTTTTAACTAAGTCTGTTTCAATTGCCCTCAGATTTCCATCAGTCAGGGTCATTATAAAGTCAATACATATAATGTCTGGATCAGTTAGGATCATTACATTATCAATATATATGACAAATGTTCAACATAGATTAGGCCCCAATGAAGGCTCAGATTCAACCAAAGGTAATTATTTGAAAAATGTATTGTTTGTTGATTTATGACAATTCAGTGGTTTACAACACTGCATATGATTTAAGGGTGGAACTTCACCCCTCTTCATATGAGTGTTACCACATCATGTCCATTATCAAAGCACTAATAATCCATTGGACCAGCTCTTTTCCATTTTCCATTTTCCAGCTCTCTCCCTTTGGTAGATTCAATTCAGCACTCACATTTCTAGGGTTTGTTATAGTTTAGTTTTATCCTTTTTTTTGATATTGCACATATGAGTGAAGTCATACAAGTGAAAGACAATTGTCTTTTTCTTGATTTATTTCACATAGCATAATCCCCTTCAGTTCCATCCACACTGAAAATTTATCTTCTTTTTAATTGTTGAGGAGTATTCCATTATACCCACACCCACACTTGCATGCGCATGCACAGGCACACATACACATACTGTCTCTCTCTCACACACACACCCCAAATTTTTATCCACTAGTCTCTTGATGTGTAATTAGATTGTTTCCATAACTGGATATGGAAAATGGTGCTGCAATGAACACAGGAGTGCAGATATCCCTTCAAACTAATGTTTTTGTATTCTTTGAGTAAATACTGAGAGTGCCATTGCTGGATCATAGAGTAGACCTATTTATAATATTTTGAGAAGTCTTCATATTTTCCATAGGGACAAGCTACATCTTCATAAATAGTGTATGAGAGCTCCTTTTTTCCCCCACACCCTCACCAACACTTGTTTCTGGCCTATCAGATATGGGCCATTCTCATGGTTATGAGGTACATCTCATTGTAGTTTTGACTTGCCTTTCCCTGGTGATAAGTGACGTTGACCATATTTTTCATGTGTTCATTGGCTATTTGTATGTATTATTTGCAGAAATGTCTTTTTACCTCTTTTGCCCATTTTTTGAGTGGGTTATTTGTCTTCTTGTTTAGTTGTATGAGTCCTTTTGTAACCGGGCTGAGTCCAAAGTCCGGTGGAGATCATGCCCCCTGGAGGGGGTTTGCTGATGAGAATGAATAGCCCCAGGGAAAATGCTAAGTTTGCAGTTTGGGGTGGAGAGCCTGATGAGAAATGAAAGGGACTGAAGGAGAAAGGGAAGGAGAGTCGTCATGATGTAGGAATAGAGGAATCAGCGGCAGAAAATGTAGCCACCAAGATTGAGAGTTTGGAAATCAGACGCCAGAAGTTTTTCAGCCGCCGGGATACAGAGTTTTGGATTGAGCGTTTTTGGAATCATTAGTGACTTTGGGACCAGCGACTTTGGAGGCTTTGCAAGTAGCCGAGCGACGGAAACTGCTTCCAGTTTTGTCTTTACTGCAGCCAAAGGAATAAGGTAGAGGCCCGAAGCGGGCGCCTTCCTAAAATGCGTGAGTGCAGTCTGTTGGGCCGTCTGGGCGCTGTAATTGCCGTTTGCAGTTTTGCTGGCCTGATGCTGTGCTGGAGCATCACGGCAGTTTTGGGAGCATTTCCAGTGTGTCTTGTGTCATCCTCATGAGTTGGAACCTGGCCTACAGTCTGGTTGTTGTGCGTCTGCAGAAGAAGGAAGATGCCATTTTGGAAATGTGGCCTATTGTTTGGAAGAGGAGCTCCACCTCAGCGGTGGAGGGAAGATGCCATCTTTGTTACTTTTCTGGGACTTAAAGGACTGGACATTGCTTTAAGTAAGGTAAATGGCCATATGTCGACTTCAGTTATTCTTTGCTTTTTCCCTGTTTGTTAAATAAATCCCATTGTTATTGTTCCCTAAGCCTGAGTAGTCTTGCAAATGTGCCCGCGGGTGCAGAACCAATATAGTAACTGGTAAGCAATTGGGACACTGCATTTGCCTAAATTTTGAAAGGCCTCACTTTTCCCTGTATCACTTTGTCTTCTTGTTCAGATGTATGAGTCCTTTGTAGATCTTAGATATTAGCCCTTGTCAGAGGTATGGTGTGCAAATATTTTCTTCCATTCAGGGGGTGTCTTTTCATTTTAATTATTGCTTCTTTAGATGTGTAGAAGATTTTTAATTAGATGTAGTCCTAGTTTTAAATTTTTATTATTGTTTTTCCTTGCAAATGGATTAAACTTCCCAAAGGCATTGTTGAAGCCAGTATTGTGGAGTGTTTTGTCTATGTTTTCTTCTGTGCATTTTATGTTTCCAGATCATGGACCCAAGTCTTTAACTACTTTGAATTATTTTTGTATATGATCTGAGATAGTAGTCTAGCTTCCTTCTTTACTTGTGGCTACTCAGTTTTCCCAAAACCACTTGTTGAAGAGAATTTCTTTTCTGCATTTTATATTCTTAGCTCCTTTGGTACAAACTAATGGTCTAGATAAATGAGGGTTTATTTCGGGGCTCTCAATTGATAAGTGTGTCTTCCACCCGCCCCTCAATTCCATGCTCTTTTGCTTACTATAGCTTTGTAGTAAAGTTTGAAGTCTGGAGTGTGATACCTCCATAGTCATTTTTTGTCAGAGATGCATTGGCTATTTTGGGGTCTTCTATAATTTCATAAAAACTTCAGTGATGCTCTTTATATTTCTTTGAAGAATGCCACTGAAAGCTGGATAGTTATTGTATTGAATCTGTATATTGCTTTGGGTATGATGGCCCAAATTAATTTCTTGTATTTTTTTATTTCCAGAAATTCAATTTTATAGTTATTTAATCAAGAGGTATATGCCATGGTATTAGCACAGTGCTGGGAATTAGAGGACACAGAGGTGAATGAAAACTCAGGTACAAGTATTTTCTTTCTGTCAGTTGACATTGTTCATTGTTTTCATTCTGATAGAGTCCTGTCAATTAATGAATGTGGTTGCAACCCTCTGACAGTGAAAATGCTGAGAAATAGCACTAAATTTGGCTCATTTTTCTTTTCACTGTGCCTAATTCAGTGCTTCTATCATTAAATTTAAGATGCCTAATTAACAAATTCAGGAATACTGTTCTATTAAAGTTTATTGAACAACAATAATTATTTTTAATATGAAAATTTATGTTTATAAGGGTGAATACTTTGAGCCAAGAGGCCAGATAAAATTTCCTTGGATCCCACAGGTATCTTGAACATGTTAAATTAAAATATAGGACTCTAGGCTTTGTCAGTACTTTTTTGTGTTGAGTTGAAAAAACAGGGACTATGATACTGACTTAGTCTTTGATCAGAGGAGTTATAGAAGGCATTAATTTTTCTAAATTCAATTTCATGTGGATGTCACTATTGTAATGGGGTTGAGACCAAAGTCCAATATAGGTGGTGCCTCCTGGAGGGGGTTGCTGATGAAGATAGATAGCCCTGGGGAAAATGCTAAAAGATTGTACAGTTTGGGGTGGAGACTCTGATAAGAAATAAAAGGGATGGAGGAAGAAAAAGAGTCAGTTGCCATGATATAGAAGAGGAAATCAGCTGCCAGTAGCTTATCAGCTGCCAGGATATAGAGTTTCGGACTGAATGTTTTTGGAATCTTCAGTGACTTTGGGACCAGCGACTTTGGAGGCTTTGCAAGTAGCTGAGCAACAGAAACTGCTTCCAGTTTTGTTTTTACTGCAGCCGAAGGAAGAAGGCAAAGGCCCAGAGAGGGCACCTTCCTAAAATTCGTGAGTGCTGTCTGTGGGCCATCTGGCTGCTGTAGTTGCTGTTTTCAGTGTTGTTGGCCTGGTGCTGTGCTGGGGCACCACAGCAGCTCCGGGAGCATCTCCAATTGTGTCCTGTATTGTTTTTGTGAGTTGGAATCTGGCCTACAGTCTGGTTGCTGCGCATCTGCAGAGGCAGGAAGATGTCATCTTGGACACGTGACCTATTGTTTGGAAGAGGAGCTCCACATCCGTAGTGGCGGAAAATGCCACCTTCGTTGTTTCTTCTTTGGGACTTAAAGGACTGGAAATTGCTTTAAGTAAGGTAAACGGCCATATTTTGGCCTCAGTAACTCTTCGTTTTTTTCCTGTTTGTTAAATAAATCCCATTGTTATTGTTCCTTAAGCCTGAGTAGTCTTGCAATTGTGTGCGTGGGTGCAGAACTAAGATAGTGACCAGTAAACAATTTGGGCAATGCCCTTGGCCAGTTTTAAAACACTTCTGTCCAGTATCACTATGATGCCATATTTCAGAAGCTACATGAGTATTTGTGTAGGACATGACTTTTGCAAGTCATCTGGGGATCAAGACCCTGAAATAGGAAAGAGCAGTAAGAATACATAATTTGTCACTATTGGTCAGTGCCGCCGAAAACAAGTAGGTCTCAGGAAAAATCCTCTGCAGTTTTTGCATGTTAGAGTCAAATTAAGCCACGTTTGTGACTTGATGGAGATTTTAAAGCAGAGAAGTTTACATTCATTGCACAATTCCATTTAGGAGTGTTGGAGGGTAATTAAATATATAAGTATAGGAAGCCTTGAGTGTGGCAGTGTGTTAGAAAGGGGTTGATCGTTGCTGGGCGATTCACCCTGAAGTGGCATTTGCACGGCCAGCAGAGCGCTCTGACCTACATTGTGTGTTTATGGAGACTATTGTTGGGAAGTGTGTGATAAAAATAGTGCCACTTACCTTGCTACAGCACTGTTCAGCAAAGTACAGTCTTGGAGTGCTTTGCCTTGAGTGATAACAAATGATCAGCTGGTACTGTCCCCCAAATGATATATACTCTGTGTCTGTACATGCCCTTAAATCCATGGTGTTTGGAGACAGATTCAGATTTGAACTTCAGCTCTTCTACTATAAATTCAGTAATGTTTTGTGAGGAAAACAAAAAAAAATTATTTGGCTCTAGTCACTGGAGAGCTAGGGAGTGGTGGGAAATGACTTGGTTCTGCTTGCATAGAGCTCTTGTTTTCAGAGGAATTAAACTGTGTTAATATCCCATTTCCTTCACTGATGATGAAACAAGGCAATATTGATTGCCTTTCTTCTGGAAATGAAATAGTTTTTATAAATAACATGTACAGAGCCCAGTCTGACTGGGTTCTCAGAGAATGTTAATGGTCAGATCCATCAATATTACAGTAATTCAGAAAAGGTCAAAACTGGTGTGAAGTGGAGAAGCCAAGGAAGGTTTAATGATGAGACAGGGACTGACCAGGCATTAAGAATGAACTTTGAAGGGGACCAGCACAAAGAAAGAGCAGCTGCTGGGGTAAGGCAGGGTATGTCTGTAGTACAATGAGGCACCATCCCAGGTTGGGGGGAGGAGGTGTGTTGGAGCAGCTGACTGAGAGCCAAGTCAGGCAGGTTTAGCCTGGATTTTGGAAACCCCTTGAGAATTGGGCAGAGGAATACCCTTGTTTCATGGGCATTCAAAAACTATTATTGTTTACCCTGCAAAGGCCTGGCATGATGAAAGTAGCCTTATAAAAATTGGTTCAATAGCAACGAGCTTAACAGATTAGTTCCAGAGAGACACTGGAGTCAGGGAGGCCAGATTGGATGCTGAAGCACAGGGCTCAGGCTCTTGAATTTAAAGAGCAATTTGAACATCAAGGTTGATATTTTTTTCTTAATTTAATCTTCATTTCAAACTATAAATCTAGCACTAATAAAGAGAATTGAACATTTTTGCTCTCTCAGGGTGTTATATGGAATCCCAGCAAATGGAATTTAATTTCTACCTAACCTGCTGCCTAACACCCTTTGAGACTCCCAAGTCATATTTCTGTTTCTCGCCACTTGATCTGACACAGTGACAACAATATTTTTTAAAGCTCCTTTAGCTTCCCAAGGAAGAGTGTAATTGACCTGGCACTCAAATACACTCCAGCTTGAAAGACTGGGGAAGACAAAGGTCGCTGCAATGTCCATCTTGGTAAATGTGAAGAAAGAGTCTTCATCATTTAAATGCTCATTCCTCTGTCAGGGTGTAGGACTCGATGTTGATCAAAGTTGACTTGAGCTATAAATTTGCAGAGTATCCTTGAACTTTACAGATGCACAGAATTTGTGAGCTCTTAGCTTTGACTTTTTTTTTCTTGTTAAAAATTAAACGGATACAGCTCATCTAAGTGCCAGATCAGACCACAGAGAAGTGTTTGATCCTCAGAATACTTAAGGTTAGGTATAACGTCAGTTACAAATGTTCACTAGATCTGCCTGGGGTCCGGCCTGGCTCTTTGTCTTTGTTGCTCATAGGCAGCCCCTTCCCTTGATCTAGTTCTGATCAGGCCATCAGGAAGGCAGGGCTAAATGGCTTTGACCACAAAGGAAAATAGCTGAATATTAAAAATAAATTTGTTGTTTCCATGGGAAAATAATGAGCAAAGAAAGGCCACATGGGATTGATTTGTGAAAAAGATGTTGGGGCCAAAATGTCTGTGTGGCATGCCTGGGTTCACGGTGTGCCTCTGAATGGTACTTGTGGCGGGGTGTATGGCTTGCCTTATATTCACCTCAAGAATGTATTACATATTCTGATACACCATTGGCTAACCTTCTGGGCTTACTACTGGCTAACCTTCCCTGATAGCCAGGAGAATTATAAAGAACAGTAACATTCCCAAACAAGAGGGTTCCCGGCTACTTCTTCTCTAGCCCTTTAATGAGCTCTCTTCACTAAAAATGTTTTAGCTATTTATTTTGTTATTGAAATATATTTTTGGTATAAAATCTAAAAACACATAAAAAATATATAAAGAAGAAAATAAAACTCATCATAATCCTGACATCCTGATATAACTTTTGCTGTATCGGTGTATTTTTGACATATTGTATATTTGGAATTAGGCCATAAATTTTACACCTTGCCCTTTCTCTGAATATTTTTTTGTGAGCCTGGCTGCATATCATTCCAATTTCTTTCAAAGCATGATCTTAATGGCTGCAGAGTATTTTGTAGAAATATCATACATTTATGTAGCTATCACTAGTCTTTGATCAATTATTAAATCTTTGCTTTTTTATAGAGTCAGTACTTCTGCGTTATCATATATCCATGTCTTCAGGCATATATGGCTACTATATCCAGTTGTGCCTACTAATATTTCCCTTATTTACCGGTGAGGGCAACTTGGCATACTGTTTCATTGCAATGTGTAACAAAGGACTACCAAAGAATTTCTGTTGGAGGTATGAAAACTGCCTAAAGAAAAAAAATGCTTAAGGTCAGATTCACTGCATGAAAAATTTGGATTTTTCGGCTCAGATCTCCTCTTCCTTTTCCTGGCTTCACCTCTATGGCTATCACAGGACAATCATTTTGGACAATGTGACTTTACACATTGGGAAAGTGAGGGTGAGCAAGTGACACACAGGAAACAAATGCAGGGGTTGCAGTGATCAGCTAGAAGAAATGGAGAAGAAATACTGACATTTAAATAACTGATTTTCATTATTCCACATACTTTGGATCTCATGAGAATTCTAAGAATTCTTATTATAAAACGTTCTTTTTTTCCTCAGGTTTATTTGGTTCAAATGGTTTTCTGTCACTTGAAATTAAAGTTCACCCTGACCATGATTTTAAAACTTTCTAGACCCCAAGTAGTTTCTGCCTGCCCTTTTCCTTGGAAAAATTCTCATCTGGAACCTTGTGTTATTTCTGGGTCTGATTTTTTTTTTAAACTTCTTTTAAATTTCTTTGTTTTATAGAGAAGGAGCTTAGGAAACACCTGAAATTGAGTTGTAGGGAAGTAAAGCACTACCTTTCAGAGGAGGGGATGTGAGATCCGTGAAACTTTAAAATAAGTGTTGACTATAAACTTGTCTGCCTGTTACAGACCTAGAGAATATTGTTTGCCATTTTAGTTCAGAAAATTCCCCCCAGAGTTCCTGAAGCGTATTGGGGCCCTGCAATCTTATCTTCTTGTGAGATGTGGTATCATTTTTCAAAGACGTTCTTTAAGTATACTGCTTGGTCTCTAATAAATCAGACCTTTATAACTTCTGCCTGAAAAGGAATGCTCTGAAGTTGTGAGTACCTACTGTACAAAAATCATTGACCTGGGATAAGCTGAAAGATGCAAATGAGCTTAAAACAGAAATGTTTGCCTAATATAAGACAGTGTGCACACAGGCAAGTGTACCTCCTTGTGCTACAGGGGAGACTACAGAGGGCACTTCATAGTTATTTCTGATTATTCCTTACAATACCCCTTCTGGGTCTATTTATAGAAGAGAAATCTTGTGCTCATCTTGATTAATAAATGTGCAAATTTGTTAGGTTGGGATTTTAATCTGTGTGTCTTCAAAGCCCATGCTGTCCCTTCCTGTTTAGTTAGGAAATAAAACACAGGCACATGAAAATGTAACCAGCACAAGTAGACAGGGACCGCGTACTTGGAACCAAGGTAGGAGATGCAGAAAATAAATATTTCAGAGATCCAGAGCAGAGTCACATGAAATTGGGTAGTTACGGGTCCCTTCATGGATGAGATGGGACTTGAATTGGTTTTGAAGGAGGGGATAGGCTCAGACATTAGACACTAGAGAAAAGTATGTAGAGCCCCCTTAGGAAATGGAGGTAACTGGAAATGTTGTGAAGAGATAAGAATTGTTTTACTCTCACAACTGGTTATTTACTGGTTTAACCAAAGCGGGGCCTCTACTTTTGTTGGAACAGCAAAGCCAACTGCTGATGGATATTTTTAATGATCAGCCTGCGTAGCGTGGAAGATTAGGGCCGGCTGGTGAAACCCATATAGACCTTTAGTTCTTATCTGCAAAGCTAATTAGGTTCTTCACAGTGAATTAGATTTTGCATTTCCCTATACACCCTATTTCATATCGGAGAAATGAGAGTATTTAAATAATTGCAATTTTAATATCTTCAGTACCAAGGACTAAAGCTTACTACATGTGAGCACTCCTTGATTTACTCCTAAGAACAATGTAAAGTTTAATTTGGTATTTGTCAAGCCAAATACTTGGTTTGAAATGGTAGATTTGTGTTGAAAAGGACAGAAGAAAATTACAGAGAAAGTTGTTTTGACTGTAGACCTCAGTGGGTATGTGTGGCATAAACTCCTTTGTGATAAGTATTTTAGGATCATGTGTCAGATCAAGGTGGATCTAAACAGAACTGTTCTTTAAAAGGATTCTCCCCTTCCCCTGCCCTCTTTTGAGACACAGAAGTCACTAAGAGAATATTTTTGATAAAAGTTCCAATATGTTAATGTGAAATGGCTTAAATTTGAGGTCCTTAGCAATTGACTGACATTTTTTTGCATAGGCTTTACATACAGGAGGTGATAATCAAACATTAAACTATCAGTATAAAACCTACACCATAAGGCAAGAAAATTCAACTTCTTGGCCCTGGATTGCACAAAACAGAGGATGTAGCAGCATTCATCAAATTCTCAAGTGTGTGCTGTTTGCATTGCCCATTTGCCAATTAGTCATCCACTGCACCGTGCCCTGTTTATCTTGTTTTCTTGTGCTTTATTGACGCATAGTAGTAAATGTGTGGGGGCTTAGAATACTGACTTCGATCTTTATGTGCTAATGTGATTAACATAAGCTTTCCAGATCTTCCCTCCCTTCATCCCTCCCACACTCCCTTTTTTTCCTTCCTCCCTTCTCAGACTTATTGAGATATTGACTATAACATTTCTAAGTTTAACATTTGTAAGTTTAACTTATAACTTGGTGATATGACATATGTAAATGTGTAACCAGGCTGAGTCCAAAGTCCAGTAAAGGTGGTGCCCCCTGGAGGGGGTTTGCTGATGAGAATGAATAGCCCCAGGGAAAATGCTAAGTTTGCACTTTGGGGTGGAGAGTCTGATGAGAAATAAAAGGGACTGAAGGAGAAGGGGAAGGCAGTTGCTATGATGTAGGAATGGAAGAAGACTTCCATGCTGAAGAAATAGAGGAAGAAGTCACCATGATGTAGGAAGGGAAGTGGCAGTCGCCATGCTGAAGGAATAGAGGAATCAGTTGCCATGTTGTAGGAAAAGAAAAAGAAGTGGCAGAAAGTGTAGCTGCCAAGATTGAGAGTTTGGAAATCAGACGCCAGAAGTTTTGAGCTGCTAGGATATAGAGTTTTGGATTGAGCGTTTTTTGGAATCTTCAGTGACTTTGGGGCCAGTGACTTTGGAGGTTTTGCAAGTAGCCGAGTGATGGAAGCTGCTTCCGGTTTTGTCTTTACCACAGCCGAAGGGAGAAGGCAGAGGCCCGAAGCGGGCGCCTTCCTAAAATGCATGAGTGCGGTCTGTTGGGCCATCTGGTCGCTGTAGTTGCTGTTTTCAGTGTTGTTGGCCTGATGCTGTGCTGGGGCACCATGGCAGTTCTGGGAGCATCTCCAGTTGTGTTCTATGTTGTCCTCGCGAGTTGGAACCTGGCCTATAGTCTGATTGTTGCATGTCTGCAGAAGGAAAACGCCATTTTGGAAATGTGGCCTATTGTTTGGGAGAGGAGCTCCACATCAGCAGTGGTGGGAGGATACCACCTTTGTTACTTTTCTGGGACTTAAAGAACTGGACATTACTTTAAGTAAGGTAAACGGCAATATGTTGACTTTAGTAATTCTTTGCTTTTCCCTGTTTGTTAAATAAATCCCATTGTTATTGTTCCCTAAGCCTGAGTAGTCTTGCAATTGTTCCCCTGGGTGCAGAACCAAGATAGTGACTGGTAACAATTGGGGCACTGCCTTTGGCAATTTTAAAGCCCCATTTGCCCGCTATCAAGTGGTGTGAAATTGTTCCTACAATAAGGTTAATGAACACCTTCATTCCTCACATAATTACCATTTCTTTGTGTGGTGATAATATTTAAGATCTCTTCTCTTAACAACTTTAAAGCATATCACACAGTAGTGTTTATTGTTGTCACTTTGCTGAATATTAGATTCCAAGAACTTTTGCATATTATAGATAGAAGTTTGTAACATTTGACTAACATCACCCTAGTTCTCTCACCCGCTCCCCATATGTTGGTAGCCACCAGTCTCCCTATTTCCATGAATTTGGCTTTTGTTAGATTTCACTTATCAGAGAGAACCTATAGTATTTGTATTTCTCTGCGTCTAATTTCATTTAGCATGAGACCCTCAAAGTCTATTTATGTTGTTAAAAAAGGCAAGATTTCCTTTTTTAAAATGGCTGTATATATTCCATTACACAAACACATACACACACGCTATTTTCTTTATCCATTCATCTTTACATGGACATTTCAGTGGGCTCCATGTCTGGTTACTGTATTTAATCCTGCAATGAATATGGAATGCAGATAAGTCTTGGAAATAGTGATTTTATTTGCTTTGGATATATACTCAGATATGAAATTGTTGGGTCCGATAGTAGATATCTTTCTATTTATTTGTGTTTTCTTCAATTCTTTCATCAGCATCTTATAACTTTCAGCATACAGTGCTTTTATTTCCCTGGTTAAATTTTACTCCTAGGATTTTCTCTTTTTGTTGATCCTAGGTGGGAACATTTTCTTTGAAATTTCCCCCCCCCCCCGATATTTCATTGTTGATAAATTATAATTGATTTTTGTGTGTTCATTTTGTGTCCTAGAGTTTTACTAATTATTTGATTAATTCTAACAGTTGTAGGGTGAAGTCTTTGGATTTCTATGTAAGACATGCCACTTGTAAACAGAGACAATCTTACTTCCTTTCTAATTTGGATGCCCTTTATTTCTTTTTACTTGCCTGAATTTTCTGATTAGGACTTACAGTACCATATATAATAGAAATGGTGAGAATGGGGCATATTTTTTCTCTTCCCTGATCTTAAAGGAGAGGTTTTCAATAATTTGCCATTGAGTGTGATATTAGTTGTGGGTTTGTCATATATGATCTTTATCATATTGAACTATATGAATTACCACTTTTCACTATATAGTGACCTTATTTGTTGCTTCTTACCATTTTTGTCTTAAAGTATACTTTATCTGATATAAGTATAACCACCTCCTCTCTCTTTTGACTTTCATTTGCCTGGAATGTCTTTTTCTTTCCCTTTTTTTTAAGCCTATATATGTCCTTAAAGCTAAACTGTATTTTTTTGAAGGCAGTATATATTTGGGTCCTGTTTGGTTTTTTTTTTTAATCTTTTCAACCACTCTATACCTTTTGATTGGAGAATTTAGTCCATTTACATTTGAGGTAATTATTGATGGGTAAAGACTTCTTAATTCCATCTTACTGTTTTCTGGCTGTTTTATTGTGGTATTCTTTTAATCTGATTTTTTTATATTCTGTATGTCAATTGTAGGTTTTCCTTTGTGGTAACCATGAAGCTTACATAAAACTTCTTATAGATGTAATAGTCTATTTTTTTTTAAGATTTTATTTTATTTATACATACAAGCTGGGGTAGAGGCCAGAGGTGTGGGGTGGCGAGAGGATTCACCAGAGACAGAGTTGGGAGCAGAACAGGCAGATCAGAAATACGCTGCTGAGGGGAGCAGCTGGCGAGGCAGGAGAGGTCTGCTGCACCACGTGGGATTCTCCTGGGCTGGGGGTCGCGCGCTGCCGACAGCTCCACAGTGCAGCGTTCAACAGCTGTGCCACCAGGGAGGCACTGTAATAGTCTATTTTAAGCTTCATTTTCCTTATACACAACATGGACTTAATAAGAATGTGTACCTTATAAGGAAGGATATTGTCAGTGAAATAACTCAATATATATATAAAATGCATGCAAAATGGCTAGGAAATAGTCAATAAATGTTACTGATTTTATTTTAATATTTCCTATGGAAAAGTGATGCTATAATTTTGTCTCTTTAACTAGTTTGTAAGTTCCTTCACTATGGAAATTGTACTTTATTTTACTCAGTGTCTTTTAAAATTTCTGGCACAATATAACACATTTGCTTTTAGAACACGTATGTGTTTTATATTATATATAATTATATAACATATGTAAGTAACATGCATGTATGATACATATGAATATTTTAAATTGTTCAAGGTAAAGTGAACAAATATTTAGGGATTTTTCATTCAAATTAAAAAGTTGTCATTGAATATGAACACCTATTTAAGGGGACATGATAGGCTTATTTCAAACCTGTTAACCCAATGGAACTTCATAGTTGGCACTCCAGCCTGAGGCTAATAAATGAATATAGTTAAACTTTATGGTTTTTTTTAATGTTTATGTTAGTTATTGCTCACTTGGGAATAAAAAAATGTGTGTACATGGTTCAATAATTGCATACACAGATAGCATAAATATTTTAGAAGTTTTGAAGAAAGCTGATTTTTATTGTCTTTTCTGAACAATTAGGGATTTTCTAAAGGAGAATGTCATTAGGTAGTGATGGGCAACTTTGGTAAATAAAATAAGACCTGCAGGTAAGAGAGGGAAAATTTTATGTGCTGAGGATCAAATGTAGTTGGGATTAGTAGCCCAGATAAAGCAAAAGCAAAAGAAAATAATACAGGTTTGATAAAAATCTTTGCACATATTTCCAAGAATATAGAGCATGATCCAAATTTCTGACTTCTGTTTTTTTTTTTTTTTTTGAGATAAAACATCCACTTCTACTGAAGTAGGAAGTTCATAAGTTTGCTGCTTGGAAATGAAAGTTGCTAAGTTCACTGCTTGGATACTGCTGCCTGCTAGGGAGGAAAGCTGCTGGGAAAGTCTCTGTGCTGTACTGCTTGTCCACAATAGTAGCTATGGTTACCTTGAACCCCTTCCTAAACAATAAAGTTTATAATGGATGGGGTAGGTAAGTTTCCTTATACACAGTATATAAAAACCTGCAATTCCTGTAATTTGGGGCTCAGATTTTTGGGAGTTATCCCTCTGGGCCCGCCGGTGTGACAATTAAATCTCCACCTCCCTGAGTGCTGCCTGATTTCTCTGAGAAAGTTGCCGTAACACTACAAGATTGTCTGGGTTCTTCTCCACTCCACCAAGCATTTTGTGGATGTGAGTTGTTACTAGAATTAGGTTTGTGCCTCAGACAGTTGGATCTAGAATACATCAGTGCGTTAAGAAAACCAATCAACCTATGTATTCTCACTCTAAAATTATTAGAAGAAAATTATTCTTTTTTCTCTTCCTTCACCTTTTCCTTTCTTGTCCCTTCCTCCCTCTGTTACATTTTTTTTTAGTTTACCCTTCTTTTTGTTTGTGCTAGGATGCTATCAAATTTTCCTAGCTGAAAGGGACCTAGAAATTATGCAATTCAATTTTCTCAACTCAACAAGGAAACAGACCCAGAAAAGTTAAGCTGTTTGTTCATTAGCTTGCATTTAGCTTACCTCAGAATAAAGCTTAGAAATTTCATGTTTTGCCCCCATTTTAAAAATTTTATCTCTTTCTTGCTCATTTTGGTAGCCAGGTAGTGCAGAGTGTTAAGTAAATAATGAATCACTTTCTCAACTGCTTGCCTCTTATGTGTTGTTTTCCTTGTTTCTGGGTTTTTTTGTTTGTTTGTTTGTTTGTTTGTTTGTTTTGGACTAATATCATTGAGAAGTCCATGAGGTTGGTATTTTCCTGGTTTATTCTTAACTCAATCTGTGACCTGCACTTGACCTTTGCAGGGTAAGTCTCCTTACCTGTTCTCCTGTTTCAGATGTCATTCAGGTGAAAGGAACTTCCATGGTTGCAAGAATGTGATGATCTCTTAGCTACTTCTATTGCAGTTGTAAGGAAGCAAAGAGTAAAAGCTGAGATGAAGCATATGACTTTATGTTTAGATGTGTACTTGCTTGTTGGTGTTATCACTTTCAACTAAAGTCCTCTGACTGTAAATGTCATTTCTGACATTCAGGTTTCATTATGTAAACACCAAAATACAGAACTTTCACAGTGGTTTCAAAGCAACAAGTAGGTGACAGTGCAAGAGAAAAAGCAAAATTAAATTATTATTTGCCGCATGTCTGTACGTATTTGATCTCTGTAAAATCAGATGCTCTAGTGCATTCCTAAAGAAGCACTCAGAATATGAAAATTAAGTCTTTGTTCCCCCAAATTCAATTCTCCTTCATAAACCCTAACTGACCATACTATGTAAAAATGATTTCTTCCTTTCCTTCCTTGATCCTCTTTAAAGTTCTTGTATTCTCTGTAAATCATCTTAGATTATATTTAAGGATGGTGTCTGACTCAGCATTGTTTCCTACAAGCACTCAGCTCAGTGCTTTGCACACAGTAGGTTCTTGATGAATATGTAAAGGGTATGGATTTTATAATCCACTGTTCAAGCATATCAAAAATACATTCTTTCATATCTAAATACATTCTTACTGTATAGGGGAACCAAACAAAAGATCAGGAGGAGAAAAAACAACAACAACAACAAAACCAAAATAAAAGCTAGCAGGCAACCAGAAATGAGAGACATTCAGCGAGAGACGGGGGGATACGTGTTCAAAACGAGGGAGAAAAGAGCACAAGGGACTGTGGTGACACTTCATCAGTGACTTGGTGGTGGGTAACCCACAGGGAATACACAATAATGTAAAAGATACAAATTATATATCTGTATATATATATATATATATGTATATGTATATGTATATACACACACACACACCAAAATAACATTTTTCCTTTATTTTCATATAGCTGAAGTTAATTGTTATATTAAGGGCCAGTTGATCTAGTAGCAGAAACTTCATCTAACATGACTCAGATCAATGTCAGTCATCTTAGGGTTTTTCCAACCAACTCAGTTTCCACTCACTCACCCTCCCCTTAGAAGATGGAAACTTGAGGGAGTAATTTATGTAGTGCTACCATATTGCTACAATATGTCATCTTCTCTGTTTTTGCTGGCATTTGCTATTGAAGTTTGAGTACTTGGTTGTATTAGTGTTAATCTTGACTTACAGCCTCTGAGGTTCTGGGCACCTAACTGGCATCAGACACACATAGTCCATGTCACATCAACTTGCATCGTCCCTGTAGGGTAAGGGAATCAATCAGGCATTTTACACCACTATCTTCTGTGGCTTTCACCTGTGGCCTTGATGATGTTAATGTACAAGGCCCTTGGGGGCGTGGGTGCAGGGCCTGATGCCTGACTGTGGGCACCTGGAGTATGGGTGTGGGCATGCGCAAGTGTGAATACTGAGCCTAAAAGCTAGGGCTATAAGGACAGCTGCTGGAAGAGGACTAGGAGAGGAGTAACTGCAGAAGAGGTGAGACCATGAGAATGCCAGAGAGAGCCCAGACAGAAAATGTAAAAGATTTTCTGGGGGCTAAGGGGCTTGCCAGACCTTTGGCCCCCCAGCCTTCCTGCCTTGCCAGCCCGCAGGCTTGCCACTACAGTCCCTTATAAAGAAAACAAAACCCTAACAGAACCATGATGTTGAAGAGCATTACCATTCAATCCTTCCAATGAGGGTAAGTTTTGTCCCTTTTGGGGTGTGTGTTGGGTTCCCTTTGAACCCATATAGACTCACCTGTCACAGAACCCCAAGTAGCCATATTTTTCTATGTGGTGTCATGGTGCCAAGTGGAATTAAATAGCACTAGGGATCATTTTGTATCTGTAGGTTTCTTATTCTGAACCATGTGTGGTATTATGAGGAATTCGGTAAAGGTTGGGGGTCCTTCAAAAGTTTTTGCTCTTCCAACCCATGCATGGTGTTATAAGGAACTCATTAGAGAGGGAAACTCCATGTCCAGAGGAAAGTGCTCAGCAGCACAGCAGGGAGACTCTGGGCCAGAGAGCTATAAAGGGCAGCAGTAATTGGGGCCTTTACAAACACTGGGCTTGGTTTATCTGTACAACCTGCAGATGTTGGACAGTTTTGCAAGGTATTCAAAATAGCATGCTCTAAATGGTTAAAAGTCCGCTTTTGGTGCTATATTTAAAACAATCGAAAGTGTACAAGTTTGAGTCTGGCACAGCAAGCTTTTGAGTTAATGGGTCCCTGCCTGCTGTGAGGAAGTCGGCAAACCTGCAGGCCAATGTACAGAATTCATCCTTAGGCCACTCACATAGCACTATTTTAATCAGTAGAGAAAGGCCTTCTATGTATATTTGAAGATTTTGAAGGCTGAGTATACAGCATGATTTAGATAATTTCAAGGATGCTGTGTAACTTGATTGGAGCATGTGGGGATAGTAATGGAAAGGGTGGAATAGTCAACAATCTCAAAAAGTGAGAGGGTCTTTTTAGCCACGCTAAGGAATTTCAACTTTTTATGTTGAACTGATCCCCTGTTGGCCACAGAAAGGAGGTGTGTGAAAACACGCATGCATGGATTCCTCTTGAACCAACAGAATATGTATAATCTATGGTTTTGTTGCATGAGAAATTGCAATGGTAGCTTCCAAGCACATTACCAGGTAAGGATTCCAGAGGTCTCAGAACAAGAGAAAGGCTCACAGACAAAATTAAGATGCTTGAATGATGACTTAGTGACTTATTGAGTGAATTTAAAGTGAACAGCGAGGAGCAAGGGGAAAAACGGGATAGGGTTAACACACCTAGGATAAAGTGAAAATGGTGTGGAATGACCTTTCTACCTATTCATAAGTGTTTTGCTCTCTCTCTGCCTTTCTCTACCTCATCACTTTGCCTGTTGATGATGTGGCTATTATTAAGGTGAGTTAATGTTAATCAAGGGGACGCTTTCTGATAGAAGCTTCGAGTCACTACGTTTGCTCTGTAGGAAAGAGTTAGGGAGAAGTCAGGCTGGCCAGTCGCTGTAGGTTGCCATTTAGCCTCAAGAGGAACTATGGGTCTTATTTGAATGTCTTAGGCAGAGACCATGCGGAACTGGAATGGGGATCATCAATATGGCAGGGAGATGGAGGATCTGAGGATACGGGGTTCCTCGGATGCCATATGTCTGCTTAACGTGGCACAGGTTTTTGGCTGCATGTTGGCATCTTTGGTGAACACTCTTCTGCTTACTACAGTAGAAACTGCCTCATATTATTCATCTATGCTTAAAATGTCTTATGAGCTTTAGCCTTCCTACTTTTTAAAAAAGTTTTCTGTTTCAGAATTGGATATTATTAAATACTAAAACAAATTTATTTTCAAATTTAAGGAAAAAAGTCTTGCAAGCACAAATGTAGTGGAGCACATCCAATATGCCCATCTTTACTCTCAGATCTCAGGAGTGAAGGTATTTGTATCTACAGTTTAACTCATGTACTTCTTTCGGAAGGCCTGTCTCCCCATGTCCTCATGATACCATAGAGAAGAATGCTGAGGCTAGCCTGGATGAATCAAAACCTGCACAGGAGGGTTCTGGTAAATAGGGACTCCTTATTTATAATGTTTCAAAAGTTTATAGATAAGGAGTATAGAGAGCAACTCGGTGACCGCAACAATAGGCCTTTCTGGTGGAGAAAATTCCTTTGGTAGAAAGAGGAGCCTCTGGAGTTTAGTTTTGGAGGAGTTGACTGTCTTTCATTGAACTACTCTGCTGAGACAGCTTTTCTCTAAGCTCTCAAGTCAAGAGAGAGCGTGAGAATGGGGGTGGGAGTGGAGGGTAAGAGTCCCGGAGGCTGTCTGGATGGATCTCTTCTTAGTGAGTCAAGGGAGAGTAAATGTTAGGGAGAAAAGAGACTGAGTGTTTCCACTGTACTTTTGTCAGTTCATTTCTAGTTTTTAAAAATAAGTTTCAAACAATAGTAGCAAATTCTTATTCCAATCATATACCAGGCTTGTTTAAATTTGCCTGGAGCATTCCTCAAACCTTAACTTCCTCGCTCTCATTCTTTTCCACATTCTCTTCTTCCTTTCAGTTATTCTTGTCTAGCTTATCAGTAGTGAGAGGAACAAGTGGACAGAACTGGGAGATATTTGACTCTTTTTCCTTCCTACTTTTCTACTTCAGTCATTTCTATTATCCTTCTGCTCTACTCATATCCACCCCAAAACTCTGCAAAAATGCTTCAGCCTTTGAAATACCGAACACTTGCACTTGGCCAATCTTTTGTAGAGTCTCTTTAGAGCATGTTAAATTACTACAGTGTAATTCTATGATTTGTCACCAAATTGTCCTTAGGTTGTCATCAATCTGATTAATATTTTAGTCAGTAATGCAATTATGAAAATCAATGAATACACATTTTCAGAAAGAAATAAAAAAATCTCAATATTCATTCAGCAATGTCAGATTATACATTATAACCAGAATTCATTGAGATTCCTAACTGTCACCTGATTATACTTTTTGCTTTAAAGTACATTCGAAGACCATAGGTATATTCATATTTCCATTTGTCACCTGGCTGTGGTTTATCTTGCATTCATGAAGCTGTGGCTGCATCTCCTTCAGCCCTACTCCAGCATGTTTGTAATCCCATTTCCTTTACCATCTTTGACAAAGAATCTAATCAAATAATATTAAGTAGCTTTTGGAAGTTTTGGGGGGTCAAGATTAGGGATAAAATTCACAGTTAACATTATTTTATTCCTCTTCCCACATTTGCAGATGGATTGAGATTTGTCTGATCAAGACTGGGAGCACAAGATTAGGACCAGTTCAACTTCATCCAACAGGTGAATCTCCTTCCCCTTCATCCAACAGGTGAATCAAGGAATAGTCTCATATCGATGACAGAAATACATGCAAGTGAAGTAGAAATATGAGCTGCTCTTAAAGTCTATTTTCTGACCAGTTACACTGTCACTTTGGCTCATTTTCCCTTGGACAGAGCAAATTATTTGGTCAAACCCAATATCAGTGGACTAGGGAAATTTGTTGCCTCTCATCAAAGGAATGAAAAGTCAAATTGTAAAAGGTGAGACTTGAAGGATATGGTGGTGAAGAATTTTGAAAAAGAAAAAAAAATTGCAATCTACTGAAAAGAAATTCATCAGATTATGTCCAAAGTAAAGGCTTTTATATTAAAGGGTTGTATTAAAAACTTATACTCAGTATTTGCATGTTCTGAATGATGTGCCTTACAGATTTCTAGCTTACATTGCTTCAAATTCAAGTTCTAAATATTATATGATATTTGCTAACACATGGCTGTGAATTTTTATTTCATTTTTTTACTTTTTAAATGATGCTTATTGAGACACCATTTATTTACAATATGTATAAGTTTTAGGCGTCTATGTTTACACCTGTACAAATGTGACAATATCACACCACACCCACTACTAAAGCACCCATAGATGTAAGTTTTTAAACCAGAACTTCACTTGTTTTATGTTGCTTAGCTAGTTTCCCCCCACTTGTTGGAATTCAATTGCTACCTGCTCTGTATTTCCTTTTGTTATAGTATATATATGTCTATTTAACTTATTTATACTTATAGATAACTAGATATTAACACATACAACTATCTATATTAATCATATACGTATATTAGTATATTTTAATTATGTGAATGATTAACAGACTATATATTACATATAATTATATATGAATATATTTTTAGCAAAATATATATTTAATATATACATTTTAAACTAAACCTTCCTGTCCACACCCTTTGTTTGCTTAAGGTAAGTACTACTGGCATAGAACACAGGAAACAGTCAAGCTGAGTAGAGATTGTTTTATTTTTTTCTTTGATTTGTGACCTGAAAGAGTGATGAAGGATTCTGATGTTATAGAACACTGTTTCTTAATATCAAACAAAATTTTATATTGTTTATAAAACCAATAACCTCCTGAGTCCACCTAGACTATGTCTTTCATTCATTGACTCTGATACATTTCAAAATATGTACACATATGTTTGCATTCACATAATTTAATATGTATATATATATATATACATATACACACACATCTTGTACAATATGGATAGATGACAGGAGTCTTATGTTTTAAGTTGTGTGTACATTGAGTTTTCTATATTTTAAAATTAGATTGAGAAGCAAACATTTTCTTTTTTTATATTTTTATTGTTTTTATTATTTATGCCTTTTACATTATTGTGTATTCCCCATAGGTTACCCCCCACAGAGTCACCCATGAACTGTCACCATAGTCCCTTGTGCTCTTCTCTCCCCCGTTGCGAGCCCTTATCCTCCCTCTCCCTCGCTGAATGTCTCTCTCTTATTTGGTTCCCCTATATTTCGAGAAGCAAACATTTTCTATCAGTAGCATCATCAGCTTTATTATCTCAGTTTTTAAGCAAATCAAGCCTAATAATACTGCAAACAATGTAAGTTCCCATTTTAAATGTATTGCATCCATCTCCTAAGTTGTTATTTTTGGAATAGCTCCTAAGTTTTCAAAGACTTTCACGTGTTTAGGTTGAGAGTCTATGCTAACAATATGAATGACTCTAAGTCTTGAAAATTTGGTCCCGGATTAAGAGTTGATTCATTTATTAATTTTTTTAACAAATATTTTTAGTTTGTCCTATTTTTTTCTAATAAAGTTATGCACTGGGTGTTAAAAACTGAGCAAAGAACTTGAGGATCTTCCTTTCTAGTGAGGAAGTTGTCTTGAAAATAAACACATAAATAATTATAATGACCTGATAGACTTTATTCCATAAGTATAAATCAAATGTTTTGAAACAATATCACTGAAAAGGTTACAAAAGTTTTCCCTGCTTCCTTTTTCAGCACCCCATATACTGCCTAGCTGGAGGAGATAAAAGAGATTTATTATCACTGTGATTCAATGAGGAGAGGCATATGAGGGTTGATCCTGGGGATTTTTTTTTGTGGTGAGTTCTAAGCAGTAGCTTCTACCTGCTCAGAATATATTGAGTATAAAAGGTAAGGCAATTTATTCATCAAAAAATATTCACTTTGCGGCATCTGTGAGCTTGGCATCATTTTCATTATTGAGATATTGCAGAACTTGCATGCTAATGGAAGGAGACAGACAGTAAGCAATGAAAATAATAAATAAGAAAGTATTTTGGAAGGTATTGCTCAAAGAGTTACTCAATCCACAACTCTGGGATTAGGTAATAATTGAGATACTATATAATTACTGGAATTACTTTCACTTCTCTATTTCTGTTAGACTGCACTTTCTTTGAGTCAACAGGACATGGAGAATGGACACTGAGGTGCTCTAGTTATAATCAGGTTGCATATTTAGCGATGCCTATTTACATGTCATTTTACCTTAATGGTATTACAAACTCCTTAATGGCAGAAGTTATTTCAGTTTTCATATTCCCAGAAATATTCGCAAAGGATAGTATGTAAAAATTGGTTATACACACAAGGGAGCCTGGAAGGATAGGTGGGCATATAGGTACAGTAAGGGCAGATGGACAGCGTGTGGAGGGTGGGCAGAAAAGAGAGTGCAGAGTATTTGAGAGACAGCGAAACATTTAGTGAAAGTTGAATGCTAACTTAAAAAACTTCATGTTCCTGTGATCTTGAAAAAAGAATAAGTGAAGTTGAGTGTTTGATAAATGGGAGAAATTAAGAAAAAAATAGGAAGCTGTCCTCTTAAAGTCACAGTGACCCCATGGCTTGCAGTTTACTCTTCTGTCTGTGAGGCCAGCCACATCGTTTATCTATCACTGTATAGAACGAATTATGCACAACCCATTTTGCAAGACTTAGAGTTTACTTAGAAGTTAGGTCTTACCTGATAGAGTTTATATGAAGGACTCTGTGCCTCTAAAATCTCTGAAGCAAAATTTAAAACATTGCTTGCAATCAGTGTAATTTATGCTTGGGTTTGGCAAAGTCCATCTTTACCAAGGGGCCTATTTTTACTGTCATGGTGGTCCTATGAGACTTTGATCAAATAAATTTCTCTCATTTCTGACTCTTCAACAGTTTAGCTTTTCAATGGATTACTTAGCATCAGGAATGTTTAACTAATTTCAGGGGAGACAGGGAACAATTCCTGTTGCACTTGAGCACTCTGGGGTCCTGCAAAGTGGAGATGCTTTAGAAAGGGAACAGGACATTATGATTGTAATGAGTGAGGGTGTGGAGGGAGGCAAGTGGGATTGCATATCATTATGATGAAAAGATAATTAGTGAAACATCTGTAGCCTGGGCAATTCATCTAGCAATGATTACACAGAAGCAACATGGTGTATTGTACAGGGTCCTGGAGGACCACTAAAGGAGACTGCAGCACTTCTGTGTGAGAAGAGAAGAAGGAAGTGAGACAACTTGCTATGCAAGACAAATAGTGAAAGGAGCCTAAGCAAATGGCACAACAATAAACGTTGCTCTTCTCCTGAATGGAAGTTTTAAAAATGCAAAATGCTGGGAGTGCATATTTTCCATCATTGTAGCTTCAGTTTGAATACATTTGGGACTTTCCCCCAAACACCTGCTCCTTCCTGCCTTTCCCACTGCCCTCCCCAGTAGGGAAAAAAAAAAGGGCCAAACAAAACATGAAGGGAGCACATTGATTGGAAACAATTCCAACAATCAGATCAGAATAAATGAAAGATAGTGGAGTGAAGTCATCTATAAACATGTAACTGAACAAAAGTGGTAATTTGGAAACAGCAGGAATGATTGAGTTTGTGAGTAGAATAAAGAGAAAGTGGAATTCATAAGGAGAGTACACAGCTTATTTCAATGTAAATGTTTTCTTGGTGATGTGATTTCGGGAGATAAATCAGAGATAACTCAGACATTTCCACTATCTCTTGCCTTTCGAGAAGAGGGGTGAGGGATCAGGTTATATCTCCCTTAAGTATCAGCTAATGCCACTCAACCCTTGTTCCATGTGTTCCCAGGAGGTATAGTCCTGCCTCAAAAATTTCTGGAAATCATTAGGAAACTCTGACATGTTCCATAAATCTATCTTGGCTTCTGTTGTTTCTCCCTCCAGATGCCTGCTCTGGGTTTCTCAACTGATCACTCTGGCCTACTCTGTTGCTATAACCCTTCTCACCCATTTTGCACCTTTCATCCTGAGCTTTACCAACAACGTTATGATTCCATGTTCTAATGCTAGTAAGAGGGGTAGAACTGTGTGATTCGACCCAGATGCTTCTTTCCAGGGTCAATGCTTTCATCTCCATTTTAAAGATAAAATCACTGGGATCTTTCAAGGTGAGGAACCAATGAGGTTTTTGAGTTGTTAATATTTTCTTGCAGGGTAATCGGAGACACTGGATAATGAAAAAGAAATGCCTAGAGAATGCCTAATGCTTTCTCGTGTCAACAAATTATATATAGTGCCACCAAGATTCCTTTTAGAGTAAGAATTTATTTTACCACATCTAGTAGCTTAAGTGTTGGCATTAGACTCTTTCTGTAGCTAGAGGGTCTGAACTGTAGAGAAGCTAATTTTAAGGTCCAAATGAAGTAGGCAAGGGCAATATTTAGGAAATATTTTTACTGCACTCATGTTTGAAAGTCTCTATGCTGTGAATGTTTAATAAATTCTGTGAACTGCCATTGGGTTCAGCTGGATAAATGGATTCATCTTTTAGCATGTTATCTGATGTCCATGTCTGTTCATCCAAAGCATATATACTGTCAACATGAATGCAATAAAAGTATGTCCTATATTGCCCTCATCTACCTCATTTGGTCTTTAGAATTTACAATGACTTGTTTCAATCTTAAAGGAATATATATAGATAGTCCTTTAAATTTACTTATTCTAACTCTAGATTGATTCTATTTCAACACAGTAGCTCAGGACAAATCTAAGACACAATGTAAATATAGACTTGTCAGTAAAGAGTTTCCTAAATAAGCAAATCAGACCATTTTAACTTTTAAAAATGTGTTCATTTGAATCAAACAAAAATAAGTCAAATGGATACATTTCCAATGACAGACTTAGAAATTGTGCTCTCAGAATTAAATTTGCCTCATCTCCCTGTTATTTGAGACAATTGGCCATTTGTGTGAAAATCAAGTAATTATATGCTTCAGTGGTTTTTGAAAGAAAGGATGCAGAAAAAGAGAAAAACACAAGTGTGGGCCACCTGTAGATAACAACATAACTTGACTCTGATTGTTCAGAATGAACTGAGGCTGTTACTGTCACATACCTCATGGGTGACTGGGTGACCTTTGAATCTATTTTGAGTTTTGTATTATAAGCATGAAAGTATTCACTTCCTGAGGATGGGAGATGTTGAAATACTTTTGCAACCACCACATAATAACCTTTCTTAAGAGTCTCATGATGGTCTCTGACTGTGCAGGACATTAGTGGATGTTGACTCATGTGGCAAAAATGCAATCCTTTACATGTTCTTACATGTCATAGACTAATACGACATTTGCATTTGTTGACTAACTTCACTCCCATACATGAGATCAGGAGAGCAGGAAACATTGTACTTGCGTATAGCTGCTGAAGCCAGAGCAGACTTTCCAAGGTCATCCGGTCAGATTATGTTGAAACTGGAACTGAAATTCTACTCTTCGGGGCCTTCCCTATTCTGTAATGTTATTGTTTATTTTGCCAGCTATAATTTGTTATAGGATTATCCCAATTTATTATTGGGACTTGCAGAGCCATGTGTGGCATTTGATAGTGTTTTGAAAATTCCTACTTGTCACTAGGTCAGATTAGGTAGAAGTAAAATTTGAGGTGGATAACATCTCACCATTTAAATTTTTTTTTCTTTGACCTTTGGGTTCCCCATCTTTCTTCGTGCTAAGTACTGCCATTCTATTATTTGTTTTATATCCAAGGACCCTTCCTGTAAAACCCCATTTGTAACAACATGGATGGAACTGGAAAGGATAATGCTATGAGAAATTAAGTCAGAAGGAGAGAGACAAATACAGGATGGTCTCACTAATAAGTGGAGTACAGAGAAACATAACAAAGGGTCAATCAAAATGAAACTAATAATAGATTTTATGTATTTGACTGCAAAACTGAAGCAACCAGAGGGGTAGGGTGGTAGAGTGGGTGTGGGGGAGGGGACGAGCCCAGTGGAACATGGTGGAGGATTGCTAGTGCACTGGTGTTGTGAAAGTATATATTTGTGGAGGTTTAAACCTATAGCTCCTTGGAGCAGATGCAAATATGTAAACATTCTCTACCTCAATAAATGTAATTTGAGGGAAAAAACACAGAAGTTGCCTTTCTGAGTGATTGCTAAAGATTGTCTTTCCAGAAAAATTCAGAACCCTCTAATTCAAGTGATCTAAATAGAAATAAACCAACCAACAAATTAGTTATCTACAAATGACTGAATGCTGTCCCTCTTAGTGGTATATGTATTTGAAAAGAGTAGGCTAAGGTGCAATAAAGAAAAATTAGATTTTCATCTGTTGTTTCCATTGAAAGTTGCTAGATTTGCTTAGATTTGTGGTGCTTCCTGTAATTTGAGGGTTCATGTGTTTAATAATTCTAGGCAATTCTGAATTATAATCTCTTTAAATATTATCCTTTCCCAATTCTCTCTGTTCTCTTCTTTCTCTTAGACTTTTGTTGGATAATCTCAAGATATTAGCACATGGTTTCCACATAGTAATGTTGATGGTAACAATGATATTGATGACAACAGTTAATTTAAAATTGGCTGTATGGCACAGGTAAAAGGTGAAGAGCTTTGGAGTTACATTGACCTGGGTTCAAATGTATTAGTTATATAATGTTGGTCACATTATTTGACCTATAGTTTCCTTACTTATAAAATAACACCTAACTTTTCAAGTTTTAAGTAACCCTGTATTTAGTTGCTCCTTTTTTTTTTTTGATTTTTGCATAGAAAAACTGGGGTATAGGCCAGAGGTGGGGGATGAGAGAATTCGCCAGAGACAGTGGGGAGAAGAACAGGCAGATTTACTGAAATACACACTAAGGGGAACAGCAGGCGAGACAGGAGAGGTCTGTTGTGCTGTATGTGGGTCAGCTCGCTGGCAGAGGATCGAACTCAGGCCCTAGCAGTGATAGCACTGAGACTTAACCACTAGGCCGCCAGGGAGGCCCTAGTTGGTTCTTAATAAATACTCATTTTCCTTTCTAGGCTGATATTGCTCTTGAAACTCCAAATCATGCTGATTCTTAGTAGGAAGAAATAACCATGGAAAGAACTAGTGATGTTGTTTGAGAATATGCAGGAATCAGCAAAGAGGAATTATAGCATGGGCCATGTTAGAAATAAATACTGGGAATGTGGAAATATTGTGAAGGGACAGAACATTTGGCCAAAAGGAGAGGTGATGTAGATGCACAATGGAAGCCATGATTAAGGAAAGTGGTATGGCAAGAATAGAAGTGACTTTAATTAAGAGAAACTTTGAAGCAGATCACTTGGAAATATACTGACCAGAATAAGGATCACTTGTCTATTTGGCCAAGAGAGTGGGCTTCATACTATAAATGCATTACTGATTTTTGAAGAAAGAGTAACATGATCAAATTCAAGAAAACTAACTTAATGATAGCAGAATGTGTTGGGGCAAAGAAAGTCAACTATTGTCATAGTCTAGGGAAAAGGTACAAAGAACTTGAACAAGAATATGGCAATAGAAAGGAGATTAAGGCAAAATGTGGTGCAGAGGGTGAAGGAATAGGATTTGGTAATGGAATGGGAAGGTAAGTCAAAAGGAAAAAAATAACAGATTTGAGGATACTGAGCCTGGATGTATTTTCAGAAAGAGCAGAAGGTTTGGGGTTCAGGAGGGGAAAAAACTTAAATATGCGCACAATGTGATCTCTGGACAGTGAGGAAGAGCTGACTCCTTTGTTTATCCGGAAATATTTGTAATTCCCTACGCACCATTCTCTTTTCTTTGTGCCATTGACTGCATCCTTTCCTTTGGTCTTTGCTGGTTAGTTTCTACTTGTCCTTTAAGACTCAATTTGGAAGGCGCCAGAAAGTCATTTACACCACCTCTACTTCCAGCAGGCTGGTTGTGTTCTGGTAGGATTCGGTAAAGCCCTACTTAAACCTTAACCAGAATACTCATAACCCTATGTTAGAATGGCCTATTTATTTACTTGTTTTCTTCCTTGAGAGAATTGACAATTCCCTATTACTAAGTTGAGTATATGGCAACAAAAGGGAATTAAAAAAATACTTAGTGAGTAATGACTAATTGAACCCAAGTAGAAATATCCAGCAACCTGGTAAAACTGTGAATAGTAAGGGAGATCTTTTTCTTCAGAATTCATAAGCACAGACCTCCGCTTTTGCATGTTTGGTTTTAAGTGTCAATTTATTTGATTGCTGCCTTGACTTAAAACTAGGCCTACAATTTTGGTAACACTTCTGAAAAGATTCTGCTCTTAATCAAAACCCATTAAACAATTCTCCGAATGGAGGGCATTTTAATTCTTATTCATTCCTTTCTACTTCCAGGAATCAATGGAGCAGCAAGAGAGCAGATTTTCTTGATTCTCACTGCTCCTTGAGGTACAAACCAATTTTCTAGCCCCAACACATCCTAGCAAATAATTGTTTGGTTTTGAAATAAAACTCTTTATTATAGCAACAGTGACAGGACACCAGTAGAACAATAAAAAATGAAGTCTTAATGCATCTAGTGTGAGGGTGTCAGTTGCCAGGACTCCAGGAGGTGGTGAATGGAGCCTGCACAGAACTTCCTGGAGGTGCAGGTACAATTATAAATGATTTCCATAAATAGTGTGACAGTCTTTGCTGTCTTGTGTGCTGTGCTGAGAAAAGGGAAAGAGGCTGCTATTCCTGGAATGAAATGGACTTCTTTTTATGTTGCTAACAAAGAGGAGCCCACTGGCAGTGCACACTATGGTGTTTGCTTTGGGTTTTAAAAACATGTAGCTCTGGCTGGTTGGAAAAATTGAAATTCTATATGGCAACTGCCTGCGACACATGTAAGGCAAGGGATCCTAGTTCATTAATTACGTGACTAAGAAAAAAGAAAATCTTCTTACCACCACCTGGGAAGAACAATACCTGGGGCAAGGGACAAATTCACAAAAGGAATAAATGGATGGGGAAGCAGCAGATTGGGATGAAATAGGGTATGGACTTTAGAGGTAGACCCGGACATTCTGTCTTCTGGTGCTCTCACTTTACAGTGGTTACAATAGATGTCTTTCCATGGGGTCATGAGAATTAAACCAGAAAATATTCCCTGCAGAGAATATATTCCCTGCAGAGAATGCCAAAGACAGGCATTTAATGTTGTTCTATTAAATAGGGCACTTGTTAGAATACTGAGTGAAAGTGTTAAAAACAATTAAAGGCTTAAGTTAAGCCCCTTTGTTTTAGTGGATATAAATAATGTGACCATGCACCCTTCCACAAGTGTTCTATGAAAGATATGGTGGTTTGAATATGTGTATTTTTATTTTCTTTTAGAGTTGTGTTTATTTTTAAAATTGTGTCATTTTTCATTG